>JAKSZT010053881.1:14768076-14818299 GCA_026826555.1 Tolypeutes matacus
TCCGCGCAGATAGATGTCCCAAGCTTCTCACTCCACGCGTGCACAGCACAGACCCCCGGGCAGGACCCCGTCCCCAATCCGCCTTGCTCTGGGAGCTTGCAGTGTGCGCCCTCCTACACCAACGCCATCTTGCCGTCCTTCTTTCCCTATGTTTTTGTGTAAGTTTTTTTTATAGTATTAGTTCTTATATTTAGCTCATTGATCCATTTTGAATTAATTTTTGTATATGTTGAGCAGTAGAAGCCCACATTCATTCTTTTCATGTGAATTTCTAGTTGTCCTAGGACTATTTGTTGAAGAGACTGTTCTTTTCCCATTGAATGAACTTGGCACCTTTCTCAAAAATGCACATAGAAGAAGGGAGCAAGATGATGGCAGACTAAATAGCTCCAAGATTCAGCATGTCCTACAGGGCAGTTAGTAATCAGCCAGAGCTATCTTAATCACCTGTTTGGGAGGCTCAGGAGACCAGAAGAGCATCCTGCAACATCCTTGAAAGAATGAAAGGAGGAGACTGCCCATCTGCAGTGAAGATTCATGAGTAGAGCACTCCATGCCACAGAGGCCAGTGCCCATCCTCCACTGGCAGCACAAGCCACCTCAGGAGCTGTTCCATGGCTAGAGTTGGAATCTCCATTTCCCAAAAACAAAAATGGGGGAGGAAGAGAAGAGAAGGTTTGACACTGATTTCAGCTACTGATTAGTAAATTCGGCTGGCTGAAGTCCAGTCCTAAGAACAGCTAAAGTTTCAACCTGTTCAAGTTGTAAAGAGGCCGGTAGCCTCCATTTTAACTCTGCCCCTGGCATGAGGGGAAGCAGGGCTGACTGAAAATCACAGTGAAGGTAGGGACTGTCTTCTTTCCACCTTGGTCAGATTGCAGCTTTAACCTAGGCTCCAGTCCCATCTCCGTCAGGGGGGACATTGGAGGGATCTGCACCAGCCTCTCAGAGAAACTGCAGGTGCTTTCACCCCATATGGACTAGACTGGTAGGCAAATCTGTGGATACATCTGTGCTCCCAATAGGATAGGAGGGGTGTGGTGTTTCCCCAATGTCTCTGGGCAACTGAAGGAGCTTTCAGTCCACATGGTCTAGAGTGTTGGGCAACTCCTGTGGATCCATCCCTGCCCCTGACAGGGCAGAAGGGACAGTGCTCCCTCAGCCTCTCTGGGCAACTGCAGTTGCTTTTCACCCACATGAATTAGATTATTGGACACATTTGTGGCTCCATCCCTATTCCTAACAGAGCAGGAGGAGAGACAATACTCCCTTACCCTCTCTAGGCAACTGCATTTGCTTCTGGCCCACACAGACTGGAATGTTGTACACTCCTGTTGTTCCATCCCAGCCCACAGGACAGAAGGAACAGTGCTACCTAAACCTCTCCAGGCAACTGTGGTCAGTTTTGACTTGCATGGCTTAGTTTGCTGCCCACACCTGCAGCACCATCCCCACCCCACGCAGGGAAGGAAGGTGCATGAAACTTCATCATTCTCTCTGGGCAACTACAGACAGTCTTTGCCTGCACAATATGATATGATAAACAAGCTAAGCCTAACAGACATGTACATAACATTGCACCCAAAAGAGCAGGATATACATTCTTCTCAAGTGCTCATAGATCTTTCTCCAGGATAGACCATATGTTGGGTCACAAAGCAGATGTCAATAAATTTAATGAGATTGAAATTATACAAAGCACTTTCCCTTGAAAATCCCAAAAAATCTACAACAAATCTACTAGAGGTAATAATTGCATTTAGCAGAGTGGCAGGATACAAGATTAATATGCAATAATCAGTAGTGTTTCTATATACTAGTAATGAGCAATCAGAGGAGGAAGTCAGGAAAAAAAAAATCCATTTACAATAGCGACCAAAAAAAATAAGATACTTAGAAATAAACTTAACCAAGGATGTAAAGATCCTGTATTCAGAAAACTCTAATGCACTGCTTCAAAAAACCTAAATAAATGGAAGAACATTCTATACTCATGGATGGGAAGACTAAATATTGTTAAGATGACAATTCCACCCAAATTGATACACAAATTCAATGCAATCCCAATAAAAGTTCCAACAGCCTTTTTTTTTTTTAAAGAAATGGAAACCCAACTGTAGCAGTTTGATATTATTTATGAATTCCAAGAATAGATATCGGATTATGTTTGTGAACTGGTCTTTTACTCTGGGGCATATTAGATTATATTGGATTCAGAAGTTTCACTTTTACTTGGTTGGGCCACGTCAGTAGGACATTGAATTCCCACCCCCTTGGTGGGTGGGGACTCACAAAGAAATTGCACCACAGAAAAGGGAGTTGGAGTTTTGATACTGGAGTTTTGAGCTGGAGCCTGATAAGTGAACACACAGAAGAAGAACACAGAATAGAGATGGCTCCTTAGACACAGCAGAAGCCCCAGGGAGAAAGACAGAGCCGTTCACGTGATAGTCTACAGCTGGCCTTGTGGAGAAAGCAGAGCAGCTGAGCCCGGGGAGAAATGAGCCCTGGGAAGAGGGGAACCCAGGAAGTTGAACCGTTGCTGATGTCGGCAGCCATCTTGCTCCAACACACGGTGACAGACGTTGGTGAGGGAAGCAACTTATGCTTTATGGCCTGGTAACTGTAAGCTTCTACCGCAAATAAATACCCTTTATTAAAACCAACTGTTGGGGATGGATGTGGCTCAAATGGTTGGGCGTCCGTCTCCCATATGGAGGGACTTGGGTTCAATCCCCGGGACCTCCCAGTAAAAAAAAAAAAAAAAAAAAAAAAAAATCCAACCAATTTCTGGTATTTTGTATCAGCACCCATTTGGCTGACTAATACACCAATTATCAAATTTATTTGGAAGGATAAGGCACCCCGAATAGCCAGAAATATCTTAAAAGGAAGAATGAAGTTGACTGACTTTCACTTCTGGACTTTGAATCATATTACCTAGTTACAGTGGTAAAAACAGCATGGTAGGGAGTGGCTCAAGCAGTTGAGTGCCTGCCTCCCACATGGGAGGTCCTGGTTTGTTTCCTGGTGCCTCCTGAAAAAAACAAACACAAACACCAAACCAAACAAATGATAAAACCAACTCAGGGAAGCCAATGTGGCTCAGAAGTTGAGTGCTGGCTTCCTACATATGAGGACCCAGGTTCAATCCCCAGCCCCTAGTACCTCAAAAAACAAAATGAAACAAAGAAATCCCAGCATGGTACTGGAATAAAGAAACACATATAGACCAATGGAACCAAATTGATGGTTCAGAAACAGACCTTCATATCTATGGTCAAGTGAGTTTTGACAGGGCTAAACCCACCCAGCTAGGGCAGAACAGTCTGTTCAACAAATGATGCTGGGAGAACTGGATATACATATCCAAAAAAAGAGAAAGAAAGAAGAAAGGAAGGAAGGGAGGGGACCCCTACCTCACACCTTATACAAAAATTAAAGTGGATCAAAGACCTAAATATAAAAGCGAGAACTTTACAATTTCTGGAAGAAAATGTAGGGAAACATCTTCAAAACCTGGTGGTAGGTGGGGATTTCTTAAACCTTAAACCAAAAGCATGAGCAATGAAAGAAAAAAATGGATAAATGAGACATCCTCAAACTTAAACACCTCTGCGCTTCAAAGGACTTTGTCAAGAAAGTGAAAAGGCAGCCCACTCAATGGGAGAAAATATTTGGAAACTGCATATCCAATAAAGAGATCATACAACTCAGCAATAAAAGAGAAAGCAATCCAATTTAAAAATGGGCAAAAGACTTAAATAGACATTTCTGCCAAGAGGAAATACAAATGGCCAAAAAGCACATGAAAAAATGTTCAATATCCCTAGCTATGAGGGAAAAACAAATCAAAACATTGAAATATCATCTCACACCTCATAGGATGGCTATTATTTAAAAAACAAACAAACAAAAAAACAGAAAACTACAAGTGCTGGAGAGGATGTGGAGAAATAGGAATACTCCTTCATTGTTGGTAGGAATGTAGAATGGTGTAGCGTCTGTGGAACAGAGTTTGGTGGTTCCTCAAGAAGCTAAATATAGAACTGCTGTATGATCCAGCAATCCTGGTTAGTGGTAATAGTCTGATCATGTTCTTTCATTATCTGTAACAAATATTCCTCAAAATGTAAGGTGTTGGTAGAGGTATGATATATGGTAATTCTGGCACATTATGCACGATTGTTTTATAAGCTTACAACTTCTATGATTAAAAAAATGAAAAAGTATACACAGAGATGTGTGTATTATCTCTGTACTCTCAGTTCTCTTCCATTGGTCTATATGCCTAGACTTATACCAGTACCATATTTTTAATTATGATAGTTTTGAGTAAATTGAAATCAGGAAGTATGAGTCCTCCAGCTTTCTTCTTTTTCAAGATTGTTTTGACTATTCAGGACCACTTGAAGTTCCATATGTATTAGATGATCAGCTTTTCCATTTCTGCAATAAAGGCTGCTGGAGTATTGATAGGAATTGCATTGAATTTGTAGATCTCTTTAGGTAGTATTGACATGTTAACAATATTAAGTTTTTCAATCCATGAACATGGATGCCTTTCCATTTATTTATGTCTTCTTTCATTTCTTTAGGCAATGTTTTGTAGCTTTCAGTGTACAAGCCTTTCACTTCCTTGGTTAAATTTGTTTCTAGGTATTTTATTCTTTACATGCTATCGTAAATGGAGTTATTTTCTTAATTTCCTTTTCAGATTGTTCATTACTGGTATATAAAAACTCAACTGACTTTTGAGTGTTTATCCTGTATCCTGCAACTTTGTTGAATTCATTTATTAGTTCTAATAGCTTTCTTGTGGATTCTTTGGGATTTTTTATACATAGAATCATGTCATCTGTAATAGGGATAATTTGACTTCTTGCTTTCCAAAATGGATTCCATTTATTTCTTTCTCTTGCCTGATTGTTCTGGCTAGAACTTCCAGTATAATGTTGAATAACAGTGGTGATAGTGGATGTCCTTTTCTTGTTCTTTATCTGAGAGGGAGAGCTTTCAGTCTTTCACCATTGAGTATGATATGCTGTGAGTTTTTCATATGTGCCTGTTGCCATTTGGCAGTTTGATGTGATTATGAATTCCAAAAATAGGTATTGGATTATGTTTGTAAACTGATCTGTTAATCTGGGCATGATTAAGTTATGATTAGGGCATTGACTGGGCCACATCAGTAGGGTGTTGAGCCCCACCCCTTGGTGAGTGGGTGAATCAAATATAAAAGGCATGGCAAAGGACAAAGGGAGCAGTTTAGAGTTGGAGTTGTGATGCAGAGTCTTGAGCTGGAGCCCCAGGAAATAGCGTACAGAGGAGCTTGGTCATGAGCAAAGAGAGAAGGCCCTGGGAGGAAAAGCAAGCCATTTCCCTGATAGTCTACAGCTGGCCTTGTGGCACAAAGCAAGCCTGAGCCCAGAGAGAGGCAAGCCCCAGGAAGAGAGGAACCCAAGAAACCCAAACCCTGGCAAACGTCGGTAGCTGTCTAGCTCCAACACATGGCAACAGACTTTGGTGAAGGAAGAAATGTATGCTTTATTGCCTGGTAACTGTAAGCTTCTACCCCAAATAAATACCCTTTATAAAGACCAACAGATTTCTGGTATTTTGCATCAGCACCCCTTTGGCTGACTAATACAGTGCCCTTTATCATGTTGAAAAAAATTCCCTTTTATAGTTTTCTGAGTGTTTATCATGAAAGGACATTGGATTTTGTCAAATGCCTTTTCTGCATAATTGAGATGGTCATGTTTTTTTTTTTCTTCAGTCAATTAATGTGGCATATTACATTGATTTTCTTATATTGAACCACCCTTGTATTCCTGGAATAAATCCCACTTGGTCATGGAGTGTAATCCTTTTAATATACTGTTGTATTTGATTTGCCAGTATTTTTTTTTTCCATTTTTAAAAAATTATTTTAAAAGATGCTTCGATTACATAAATGTTACACAAAAGTTATAGGGATTCCCATGTTCCCCACCTCCCACACCTCCAACAACCTCCCACATAAACATCTTTCATTAGTATGATTTGCCAGTATTTTGTTGAGAATTTTTGCATCTGTATCTATAAGGGAAATTGACCTGAAATGTTCTTTTGGTGAGCTGTCTTTATCTGGTTTTGGTATCATTTGGTCTCAAAGAATGAGTTAGGAAATATTCCCTCTAAGTTTGAGAAGGATTGGTGTTAAAGCTTTTTTAAATATTTTGTAAAATCCAGCAGTGAAACCATCAGTGCTGTACTTTTATTTGTTGGGAGGTTTTTAATTATTGATTCAATCTCTTGCTATAGATCTTTTGAAGTTTTGTATTTTTTCTTGCATTAGATTAGATAATTTGAATGTTTCTAGGAATTTGTGCATATTGCATCTAGGTTTTCTAATTTGTTGACATAATTTTTCATGGTACCCTCTTATAATCCTTTTTATTTACTTAAAGTTGGTAGTTATATTCCCACTTTTATTCCTGATTTTAGTTCTTTGTATTCTCTTTTTCTTTTTCAGTCTCCTAAAGGTTGTTGGTTGTTTTATCTTTTCAAAAAATCAACCTTTAGGCTTGTTGATTCTCTGTTGTTTTCCTCTTCTCTTTTTTATTTATCTCTGATCTAATCTTTATTATTTCCCTCCTTCTACTAACTTTGGTTTTTTTTGTTTTTTGTTTTTTGTTTTCTCTTCATTTTCCAGTTTTTTTTAGGTGTGCAGTTAGGTAATTGATTTGTGAGCTCCTCTTTTTTAATGTAAGCATTTAGAGCAACAAATTTCCCTCTGCTCATTGCTTTCATTAATGCAAAAAAATAAAAAAGGGGGGGCAGTAATGTAGAAACATACAAGACATTCAGAAAACAAACAACTAATGGCGAAGTATATCCTTCTGTTTTAGTTTCCTAAGCTGCTTAAAGTAAATACCATGATATGGCTTGGCTTGAACATGGGAATTTATTAGTTTACAGTTTGGAGGCTGAAAAAATGTCCAAATCAAGACATTATCAAAGCAATGCTTTCTTCCTGAAGACCATCTGTCAGCTATCCTTGGCTCCTCGGCCACATGGCAAGGCACATGATGGTATCTGCTGGTCTCTCCCTTCTCTTCCAGGTTTCATTGATTTCGGCTTCTTGCTTCCATGGCTTTCTGTCTTTGTCTTATTCCATTTATAATAGACTCCATAAATAGGAGTAAGACCCATCCTGAATGAGGTGGGTCATACCTTAACTGAATAGCCTCATCAAAAGGTGCTACTCACCTCCTCCTGGCAATAGTTTTCTATTTAGTATTTTAAAGCTCATTCAGGTTATATCTTCCTAAAAAGAATTGACTTATATGTTTGCATGAAACAATAAATTGACTTAGATGGTCTGTTTTAAATATTTCCATTATAGCCTTTGTTCCTGAGATGGAGAGATTGGAGGTAAATCCATTGATACAATGTGGAATCAAACTGTGGATTTCTCAGTAGTTAAAGAAGCCATGTACTGTACAGTGGTTTTTCTCAAAATATCAAGTCGTGTTTTTCAGATGTTTTTCTTTTTTCAATGCTGAGGGAAAAGGTATAATTTGGGATTCCACAGTGCATTGCATATAGTAGGTGCCCAATAAATATTTGTTGAAGGAAAAAAAAGACCTATTTACAATGGGTTTATACCCACAGGAATGGATTAAATTTAAGAACATATTTTTTTATGGGGTACTTACAGCTTCAAACCACCACACTCCACCCTCTGGAACCCAGAAAGACATGTTCTTTCTATAGTCAGAGTACCACATATTCCATAACAATATCCCAAAGCTTTTAAGTCCTTTCAGAAGCAATGCTTAGTACAAAGCCTCATCAAAATCAGTTATGAGTATGGTCTATCCTAGGACATAATTCCGCTTGGTCTATGGATCTGTGAAACCTGTAGAACAAATTATCTACTTCCAATATACAAAGGAAGAACAGGCATAGGATAAACATTCCCATTCCCATAGGGAGAAATGGGAAGGAAAACAAGGGTCACAGGGCCCAAACAATTCTGAAACCCTTCAGGGCATACTCCATTAGATTTCAAGGTTTGACACTAATTTATGGAAAGGTATTTTGTTCTCCGGACATCATGGGGAGGCAGCCTCACCCCTTCCAAGCAGTGGTGCAGTGGCCATGCTCTCCCTGACACTGGGGTGAAGGCTCTACCCTCTCCAAACAAACATTAGGGTGATGGCCAGACTCTCCACAACCCTCAGGCTACAGGATTAACCCTCTCAGAACACTGGGGTGACAACCAGACTCTCCAGAATCTCAGAGGAATAGGCTCCACCCTCTGAGAAAACTGGGGTGGCAGTACTTTTCCTGAACAACAGTGTGGAAGGCCCACCCTTTCCAAGTACCCAGGCAGACTCATCCTTTCCACACATATGGGTGGCCCCACTCTCTTGGCTCAAGAGGATGTCTTTGGTCCAGACCTCAGCTTCCATGGTTCTGCTCTTGAAGTGGTTTTTCCTCCAATCTGTCCCTTTTAGTCCAGGATCCTTTAATGTGTTCACATGCACAGGATTGGATTACAGTTAAGAAAATATTTTTCTGGGGTACATACAGCTTCAAACCACCACACATTTCTTCTCCTTAAATATCAGTAGATTTAATTCCCGTATTAAAAGGCAGAGATTAGTAGATTGGATTGAAAAAGCATGATCCATCTATATGCTGTCTACAAGTGACTCACTTTAGGTACAAAGGTACAAGGAGGTCGAAAGCAAAAGTGTGAAAAGAGATATTCCATGTAAACAGTAATCAAAGGAGAGTTGGAGTGGCTTTAAGTCTAAAAAGATCATGAAGGACAAAGATATTATACATAGATCAAAGTTTCCATCCAGCAAGAAGATATAAAAATTATAAACATATATGCATTTAATAACAAATCCTCAACATATATGAAGCAATAATTGATAGAATTAAAGGGACAAATAGGTAGTTCTACAATATTAGTTGGATACACCACTTTTAATAATTGATAGAACATCTAAACAGAAGATCAGTAAGGAAATAGAGGACTTGACCAATAATACTAATCAACTAGACCTTTTAGACATATATAGAACACTCTACCCCATAACTGTAGATGCACATTCCCAGGTGCACATGGAACATTTTCCAGGATGAACTATATGTTAGGCCACAATTCAAATATTTATAAACTTAAAAATATTGAAATCATACAAATTATCTTCTTGGACTGCAATAGAATAAAGCTAGAAATCAGTAACAGAAGAAAAACTGGGAAATTCACAAATATGTGGAAGTTAACACAATATTGAATAACCAATTAGTCAAAGAAGAAATCACAAAGGAAATTAGGAAATATCTTGAGATGAACAAAATCAATTTATTTATTGATCTAAAATTATATTCATTTTTTCTTCTCTAATTGTCCTATTAGTTGCTTCAAATCAATTTGTTTTTCCTTTGCCTTTGCTCTCACCCATCCCTCTGAAATTCATCTCCTTCATTACCTCTTTCTAAAGGTCCCTTTTTCAGCTTTCTCTACTTGCTGCCTTCCCCCAAGTGGCTTTAATACCATTCATTTAGGAAAATATTACCCACTTTAACATTTCTTTTCTTTTTTTACCCAGACCTTTGATCCATTTACATGTGTCATCCTCTCCTATTATGAGATACTTTTTTCAGTGGGCAGAGATAATAATGAATACTGGAAATCATAAAACACTATATAGATGCAAGGTAGGTTTTCAGGCAGGAAACATGAACTCAACCATTTTTAGAGGAGGCATTACAGTGACTGTTTCCAAATGGGAGCCACTCTCTGTGACATATGTCATCAAGCTTACACAATATCTTCAGCAGCAAGTATAATATAGCTTTAGTTGTACCTGTTTGGAAATCATGGCAAGAATCTCTTTGCCATGGTTCAATTCCTACTCATTTTTTCCAGACCAAACCACATTCTGCTGGTTTTCTTGAACTGTTAATCCATTACTACCCAGTTTCCAATCTTGAAGAAAATTAGTAGGGTGTTGAGTGATATCATCTCAAAGTTCCTACAAGCTCCCTTTCTTCTGATACTGCCTCCAGAATAAGTTAAATTTCTCTTCTGGTCTAAGGCCCACATTAAATTCTTCCTTCACAAGAAACCTATCTGTTGAGCCCAACCCAACTGAGTTAGTGAGAGAAGGGCCTGCCACACCATGATTCACAGCCCCTTTCATCCTACCTAAGGAACAGCCCACTTATGAATCTCCTGTTGTCACTGCCCCAGTTACTCCACTAATGGACTGCCTGTACTTTCTTTTTGTTCTGCCCTTCTCCCTGGGAGTCATATTATAATAAATGTCAATATTTTGAAACATTACTCATAATTTCTCCTAGTGTATCCTATTATTATGTCTTTACTTCCTCCCAATTGTACATATGGGCTACAAAGCATCTTTTCCTCAAGAAGAGCAAAGACTAAAATTCTTGGCATTTCTTAAAGCTAGGTAGGTTTTCAGGCAGGAAATAAATGATAGATATAGAAGAAAAAGTAATAAGTCAAAGTCTTGTTTCCAAGACTTTATCTAGGGAGAAAGAAATGGTTAAAGGGAAAGTAAGTGAAGAGATTGGAACATTGGGAGGGCCCCTGATGAGTTCTATATCCTACCCCCAAAAATGGACTGAGTCTTGGGGGGCACTTATCAAACTTCTATAGATATGTGGATCCAACAGTATAGAAAGTCTGCTTTTCTGATCCCTAGGAAAGCCAAGGGCAGGGATCAGCATACTCTGGCTGGCCCTTGGGCCTTCTACCTGTTTTTGAAAATACATACCCATTCCTTTATTTATTGTCTATGGTTGTTTTTGAATTAAAATGGCAGAGACTTTATGGTACACATAGCCTAAAATATTTACTATCTGGCCCCTTTCAGAAAACATTTACCAATCCCTGGCCTAGAGCATTGGCAAATTCCAGAGTTCCCCAACCTTGCTATGGTGTGAGAGTAAAAGATATGCCTAGTGCCTTTAGGTGGTTGAAGTTGAAACAACTAGCATGGCATAGTAATAGTCAAATGATTTCCCCTGCACCCAAAACAGCAGAGATTGAGCAAAGCCTAAGATAGTTCTGGTGGTTTTGCCACAGTTTGTTTGTGGCATGGAAGCAGCAGAGTGATTATTGCACAGCAATAACCAAGAACACTATCAGCCAGCCAATGCAGAAAGGAACAAAGGAATGGCCCATCAGCCGTCGTGAATCCAATGGCCAAGGATCCAAAAGGATAACTGATGTCCTAACAGATGCAGTCTGGACTGAGAACCTGGACCATGGACCAGGTGCCATCCCTATTCCATGCCATTGAACAATCCTCCTGGAATCTGACACAACTGCAGGGACAAGGAGGGTGGAAATCCTGTATTCATTCATTCATTCATCTATCCCTTCAACAAATTCTCACAGAACACCTATTATCTGCCTAGCTTTTGCCTAGGCTCTGGCAAGAAAACATCAAATAATACAATACTGACCTTCCCCTAAATATTATAATACCCTAATATTAATAAAGTAAAGGTAAATTTATCAGAACTTATTGCAGTAAGGGAGAACAAGCCTTTGATAGTGTTTTCAGAGTGTCTCAGAAAGGAGAAATTAAGAATGTCATAGGACTTTGGGGCCTGAGCTCAAGTGGTTTAAGGTGGGTCTTTCAAAATGGGGAACTGAATGGAATTGGACAAAGTCTGTGATATAATCATTCAGGATTGGTGAACACAGAGAAGTAAGGATCTTTAAGTGAGTCTTGATGGTAAAGTGTGGTTGATGAGTGAGCTGTTTGTCCAGATGACCAGATCATTGTCTTTGATAAATTGTTGTGAAGGAATTTCATGAAGCAAACAGTGAAGTTATTTATTGGTTTACAGCCTTGTATTTTCTTGGCCAAGGTTTCCAGCAACAAACAACTCAGTCATGCTGATGTAGATGGTCTGCAGTCTTATTTTATAATGCTCCAGATGATGATCTCAATTCTCAACAGAGTCCTCACAGAGCTTCCATTCTAGTGGCACAAGACAGTAAGAAATACAGATACACATGTACACCATACCTATACAGGTGTACCTATATATGACAATAGTGACAAGTACAGTAGAGTAAAACATACAGCAGAACAATGTGGAAAGAAATTGGAGTAGGGTTCGGGGTGCCATTTTAAATAATGCTATTAGGAGAGTCTTCAGTAATAAGGGACCAGTTGAGCAGCATCCTGAAGTAAGTGTGTAAGAGAGCCACACAGATTTCTAGGATGAGGTATCTCCACTTCTTTGGAAATAAGTGCTCAATAATTAGTTCAATGATAGGAAAATACAGTTGCATTTCTTTCTCATCTGAGTTGATGGTCTAAAATTTGTACCTGCTCTACCAATAAAAGAGGCAACCTGGCATTTTTCTCTCTTTCCTTCCCTTCCTGCTCTGTACTCTCCTAACATCCTGTCTCAAGTCATGATCTTTTTATCCTGAGCATCTCCCCAGAATCTGCTTCTGGAAAAGCAACTCTGGGCTTGCTAACCTCCATGTTTCTCTTCCACATTTCATCAAGCTTCACTCTCCTTTCCACTTCCTAAACTTATTGCTAGCTTTGCTGTGCAGGAAATGCTCCTCTCAACCTCGTGCACAAGTAGCTTCCTTGCATACACAGATCACTGAGGAGAGAGGCCAAGGCACTTACAAGCGTTTTGTTAAAGAGATACATGGCTGTGGCACAGGGCGTTGAATTTCCCTGGGGTACAAATGTAGGCTGTAACAAGCAGCTGAGATATCTGATCCACTGAAGAACAAAGATTACCCTCCCAAGCCAGGTATGGAATTAACTTGCTCTGGGAGCTGCTTATTAACCCTTTTGCATTGTTTGGGATATCTCAGACTCTCCAGTCTGGACTTTTAATTAAAAATAATTATACTTTACACTCACGAAGTGCTTTGCAGTTTGCAGTGCATTTCTGCATTCATTTGCGCTTTACACAAAACTCTCTGAGGTCATCAGAATGTTGCTGACGACTATGATGATGATGATGACGATGATAATAGGGGCCAGCATTTAACAGACATCTAATTATGCGCTCCTGTCGATTTTAAGTGATTTACATGTATTATCATTTCTTCCCACAAAATAGCCAATGATTATTACCATTCCTGCTTTACTGGTAAAGAAACAGGGAGACATTAAATGACTCATCCCAGGTAAACAAAAAGAATTTGGCTGTTCTTTGTCCTTGGTGCCTGGGATATACATTCTAAAATTTGGAATTTCTTGTTACAGGAGTGTCTTTTGTTATTCATGTGGGCTAGATGACTCAGGGTGGAGTCTCTCCTCCTTCTGGGAAGGGTGAGGGGCGGAGATTTTCAACCACAATCATGCCTATGTAATGAAGCCTCAATAAAAGCTCCAGGCACTGAAGCTCCAGAGAGCTTCCATGATTGATGATATATATTGATGTGCCAGGACGGTGACACATTCTGATTCCACATGGAGAGGACAGGAAAGCTTTATGCTTGAGACCCTTCCAGACCTTACCCTATGTGTCTTTTCTTATTAGTATCTTTCTCGCTATAATAAACCTAATAGTAAGTACAGTGCTTTTCTGAGTCCTTCTAGTGGATTATCAAACCTGAGGCTGTGAGTCCTGAATTTGTTGCCCGTTGGTCAGAAGTAAGGGTGGCCTTGGGAACCCCCATACTTGCAGTTGGTGTCTGAGCAAGGACCATCCTGTACCCTTAACCTGTGAAATCTGATTTAACTCCAGGTAGGTAGAATCAAAATTGCATGGTAGTTGGTTTAGAAGTTATTGCTCCAGATATGTCAACTGTACTGAAGGTGATCTAGTCGGGATTAAAACCCAGCCAGGCCGATCTGGAGCCTGTGCATTTATCCCTCTACAGTACCAACCCTATAGAATCTCTGTTTTATAGGCATAGAATCAGAGGTTTGGCACTAGAAATATAACCCCTAGTTTGGTAATCTTTATACTTCGTAAAACCTCCCTTTTAAGGCCTTGCTAAACTCAAAATGGAAGCCCTAGGAAGCAGCTATGTTTAATCTGAGGGAGGGGATTAAAATAGACTTAGAATGAAGGTAATTTTTCACTATTAAAGACCATGTAACAAGCTCTAGACTTCATAATTTACCCCCTTTTCCTCCTTGCATACTCTGTGGTAACTAGTGCTGTTCTTATAAGCTGCTTCAGTCATGAGCTGAAGGGCCGGAAACACCCTGAATGGGACCAGTTATCATGCAATCTTGTCAATATTATTTGAAAGTTCCAGTCTCATAGACGGAACAGAAAGATAATGTTTCCCCTTGAAAACTGCTTGCTCCATGACACTTAAAATTCTTATATTCTGCAGTTTCTCCTTTTGTTCCTGACTTGTAAAGTTTGAAATCGGAAGTTCAAACAAAAAAAAGAAAAGATGAATATATTTAATAGATTCATGTGGGCATTAGCTACAGTTTGAAATAAATGGTTTCTCAGTGAACAACTTTGTATTTAGAGTTACTAGTTTATTCTCTCCAGTATTCTGCTGCTGACCATGGTCTACCTAATAGTGTGCTTACTTAATATGCAGCACCTGAGCAGCTACACTGGCATGAATGCAAAGTATGTAGCATGATTTCAGTATACAATTCCACATCTCTTCATGTTCTCTCTCTGCTAAGCCCTTTTGCTTACAGGTGGAAATGCTACATTTGCTAATTTTCATCTTCAAAGAATTTTTACGGACATTTGGTGATTAATCTTTATCACCCCCTTTAAAACTGTTTGCATTCTCTCTCTTTCATGGGTGAAGAAACAGGTAGAAAAGTCAGGAAGTTAAGACACTTGCCAAAAGCTAAAGAGGATGTTTTCTGAGCGCTAAGATTACGATGAGGCCTTCTTTTCCTCAAGTTCTGTGATTGCAATTCTCCTGCTCCATGAAAAATACATGCCATTTAAATATTTGCATTTTGCTAACAGTAGTAGAAATAATGCTGACAAATGTTAATTAAACAGCCACAAGATGATTAAAACACTGGTACCAGCCTCCCCAGCAACGTTTTCTTATTGACTCTCTGATGCTTCACTGTGATCTGTCTCCATGAGCTGAAACAAAACAAAGTTTCTGATCAAAGGGATTTGTCCCAGGGGGGATCAACTTCACCAGCAGATATTCATTGCATGGCTGGTAGGGAGTGGTTGCTTCTTCTGGTGGCAGCCAGAAATGGCAGCATGAGTCTTACAAGGAGATTTGTAGTCAAGAGAATCAGGGCCTTCCAGCTCCTGCAGTTACCTGCTTTTACTAAGTCTCTAACAAAAGGCCATCTCTGCTCGCTGGTTCAATAGATGAGGTCTCCACACCTCAAGGAGTCTTGGGTTCCTTACGCAGTCCCAGGGGCCACCTGTAGCCTCCAAATGCCAAGTGAGCTTGTGAGTGTGTGGGTCACGTCTAGTTTACCCTTTTTCTGCCAAGCTGGAGACTGGCTTCAGTGCCTCCATCATGCATAGCGGCTGGGTGAGTGCACTGGGTTTCCTGCCCAGAGTTCATTTATCTCAGCCTTTTCCTTTGTGTTCCAACAGATTGTTGCTGGCTTCTTTTGCTTTCCTGCTCTCTCCTGGTGTGTTTGGCAAAGGAGTCACAGGAACTCTTCCTTTTCTCTTAAAGGCATCTCTTGTGAACATTGATGAGGGCCTCCTTTATTACCCAGGCTTCTCCGTAACCCTAGGTTCTCTCATTTTTTTATTTTTTCAATATAGCCCCTTCTTTGTGGCCTTGTCACTGCCACTGAGAATTTAGATTCTGTGTTTGGTAAACAGGCAACCACCAGTTTGCATGATTCACATCCTTGCTTTCTAACATCTCTTGAGGCCACAGACTCGTGTCACTGAAAGAAGGGGAACTTTTCCAACACAGAAGACTTTAATTCCAAACAAGAATCTATTTCAAACTGTGGCTAATGCCCATATGAATCTATTAGTAAGAGGAAGTTCAAAACAAGGAACACTTCATTCATTCAGTCTGAAAATATTCCTCACAGATGATGGAACTACAAAGCCATGATCCCGCCCTAAAGGATCTCACAAGAAAGTGGAGGAGACATAAAGCAATCGACACTCACAGTGCAGTGAGATAAGTCCTCTAACAGATGGATCCATAAGGAGCTTAATAGGAGGCATCAAAATTAAATTGTTTTGTGAATATTCTAACTGTCCTGATTTTGTGATAATCAGGGTAGGCTAAACATTCTTTGTATTAGAAAAACCATGCATGTGTCCCCAGACATCGTTTTTCTTCCTAGGTCTGGTTTTTGGAATGCTCGTGATAAACTAAGCCTGATTTATTATATGACCATCCTGTATGGGAAAAGACTGTAACTTTGAGTAAGTTTGGTCAACCTTAAGAGATATAGCAGGGGGACAGATGTGGCTAGGGTTGTTAGGCATCCGTCTCCTATATGGAGGGAACTGGGTTCAATCCCCAGGACCTCTCAGTAAAAATTAAAAAAGAGAAAAATATAGAAGGCACGTGGCCCACCAGGCCCCATGTGCAGGTGGTTGCCAGGCCCCGCGAGCCAGTGAGCCACCAGGCCCTGTGAGCCATGCAGCAAGATGACGTAACAAGAGAGTGACACAAGGGAGAGCCAAGACAAGACACACTGAAAAACTAGGAACTAAGGTGGCACAGGTGGTAGGATGCCTCTCTCCCATATTGGATGTCCTGAGGATCGAGTCCCAGTGAAGACAGGAGGAGAAGGATGAGAAGAGAGGGCAGGAAATGGACATAGAGTTGCCCAGTGAATGGACACAAAAATGGGGGAGGGAGGTAAAATGGGTACAAGTAAATAAATAAATTCTTAAAAAATTATATAGGGGAGGAAGATACAGACTATAGTTGATAGTAATATTTTGATGATGCTCTTTTATGATTTGTTAACAAATGTTTCACAACAATGCAGGATGTTTGTGGAAGGGTGATGTGTGGGAGCCCTGTATGATGTTATGCATGTTTGTTTTGTAAGTTCACGATGTTTACTGAACACTTATGGTTTATGTATGTTCATGTATGAGTGATATACTTCAATAAATTGTTTATTAAAAAAATTAAATTGTTGAGTTCATGAAGTCTGCTTGGAGGGAGTGATGCTAAAGTCAAATATTGAAGGATAAAGGGTAAGTATGTAGATAAGACTGCACTTAGGAGGTTGTTACCATTATCAGGTGAGACAATAATGCAAGTGTGCAGATTATAGCAATTAAGTAGAAAGAATATACACGATCTGGGGCCTCATTGGCTTGGAAGGGAAGTGGGGGTGGTAATTAGAGAGATGGAAAAATTAGGAATAGCTCTCAGATTTCTCTTTTGAGTGTCTTGGTGGCTGGTGGTGCCAAGTCATTGAGATGAGGATATAAGATAGGGATTTGGTTTGTTGGGGGGGGAGATGAGTTTGGTTTTGGACATGTTGCCTTTATAGTATTTGTAGGTCCTCCCAGTGATGATGATAGCTCACCTGCCTGTGTGTTCCACAAACCCATCTGCAGGCTCAGACCAATGGATACATCGCCAGGCCCTAGCTAGAGAATCTCTGATTAGCAGAGTCTTAGCATTTCCTGAGAAACAGGGAGCTTTTCTAGGTTCTTTATGGATGCATAGACTTTTAAAACTTGAGTCACCCTTGGAAAACAAGCCTCATTTGCAGATTTATCTCATTTTAGCAGGAAGTTTTGGGTGCCCTTAGAAGAAACAAGTGCTATAACAAGCTGCTTTAGAAAGGAAAAGAAAGGCCAATCAAAGCTTTCTGTTGTTCCTAACACCGAATGTTAGAGATTATGAGGCCCTTTCCTGCAATAATTCTGAGCCCATTTTGTTCTTATATGAATAAGAATCCAGAAAGCATATACTTACCGAACCATGTCATGAATAGATGACTTTACCTGGGAATAAGAGACCTTTCTCCCTTTCAGTGCTGTGAGTCAGAATTCCTCAGCAGCCTAGGACATATGTTCCTTTATATATGTTTCTTTCAACCCTTAAATGCTTTTGGGGAGGTCTGGGAGAACTGGACTCAGAATAAGTAGGAAAATCTTCCCTCGCATTTCCCCCTCAGACTCAACTCTATAAAATAGAGCAACTCAACATTTATTTAATATCTATTCTGCACCAGGTACTCTGATAAGTACCATGAGTCAGAGAAAGAAAGGCCAATTACAAGATATGTTTTCAATATTCAGGTTGCTCATGGTCTAGGAAAAGAAAGAGATATTTAAAGAAAATGTGATATAAATTTTTTACTTCTATTGACAATTTTATCTCTCTAAAGATTAAGAAAGCAATGAGAGGAACCAGGGCTGTGGATTGAAATGTGGGAAGCAGACAGGTAAGAATCATTAAATTCACATTTTGTTTTCCTCTCAAAGAAAATTATCTTTAGCAGGAAATACTAGTAAGAGGGAATCGAGGCCTGAGAGAGGGAGAAGATGTTCAGGTCTCCTATGTGGATGAACTTCATCCCAGGTTACGCTCAGAACTCACAGGTCTCATCCTCAAATGCTACTTCGTGATTTCTGAGAAAATGAGATGTTCTGGAGAGGTGCCTCCAAACTGAAGGCAATGATCTTGTTTTCAGAATCACAGAGGATGGTATGTTTTTTGAATTATAAGCAGATGAGCTTAATGGCAATGCAGGACAATGTTCTAGACTGGATTCATTTTTTAAAAATTGTTAACAAATACTTAGAAAAGGAAGCACAGTTAACAGGAGTCATCCTGGTTTATTAAAAATAAATCATGGCAAAATCACTTCATTTTCCTTTTCCATCTGGAGGCTACATTGACATATCACAAACACTCAGTAGACATTGTGTATCTAATTTATTTGAGGACACCACATGTGGTTTTAGAGCCACAATTCCAAAGATATTGCAAGAACACTAAAAATTCTCAGAACATAGCCTTTTAAAGCTCTTACTTTAGGTGTAATTCTATTCCCATTTATTTGCATTGTCCTAGTACCCAATCAGCTGAGAGCCATTTTACAGCCTAGGAGGCTATTAGAAAGAACCCACTGGCTACATTTTAGTTATTTATTCACTTTATCTCATACTATTCTCTCAACTCTTCAACCTTTCCATTAATCTGTTAGCCTGTCTTTAGACTCTGCTTTAAGTTTCTTTTCCCCAGCCCTGCAACTTGATTAAAGAAAATATCTATGCAATTCATCAAAGCCAGAGGAAAAGCCAAGCAGTCTTTTAAGTTTCAAGTATAATGTAACCTTTTGCTTTGCCTCTCTATTTGTTACCTAGGACGAGTAGTGGACATAGGCCTCTAAGGATCTCTGTTTGACCTTGTTTTCGGCCTGGCTGCCTTGAGAAAACAATATTTTCTCCAAGCATAGATGAGTATTTGATTTTGGTGAGACCAGATCAATGGCTTTTCATTTTTTTCTGCCATGACGCATATTATGGATGGCCTTTCGTGTGCACCATACTCTCATGGCAACACCCAGATGAAAGGCTATGGCATGGAACAGGTTGGGTGCAATCTGTGGCCTCCTTGTTCCAAGTCCACCTTTTTCCTTTTTCATTGAAGAGAATGTATTGAGTTGCAAGTAAAAAAAAAAGTTATTAAAGCAAAATAGCCTTGGTTCTGGTCTAAGGTTTATGAAAAACCCAATTGTCCTTTTACCTCATAACTAACTAGACCACACCTGTGGGTTATGACTCCAGTACTGAGAACTGGCATAGACATAGTGATGCAGCCAAAGGCTTAACCCTTCAACAACACTAATTCTTTACCATATTAGGGGAAATACAGTTCCTGAAGACTTCCATGCTTCTACTGATTGAACATATTTCAGGCAGATTGGTGGAAAAGGTAAGACATTTTCATCAGTGTTCCAGCTAATTGTTTCCAAGATTTATTAAAAAAAAAAAAAAATCTATTGAAAAAAAGTCTATAAAGTTTCCCTACTTTAAATACCTAATCCCTTTTGCTCCTATCAAAATCTGCACTCATCAAAACTTCTGAATCAGATATTCACACCATAGAATGATTTTAAGTCACTGTACTTTGCCTTTCCAGAAAAGGTTTGTCTGCATTTTTGTGTATGCCTTATTTCAACTGTAGAGTTAAAGTATTTCTATAGAGTGAATGTAATTTTAAGTACCTGTCCTAAAACTGGATGGGCTTAGATCTGGAAGTAAGATGAATTATCCGTAGCATTTTTGAAATCATAGAAAATAGCATCTGAGAAGAAAGGGAACATTGACTTGCAACTTCCTCTGCTAGGTGTTTTCAGAGTGTGCTGGCCTAGATAAATGATCGCTTTCCCCTTCTGGAGAAATTCCTCAATAAAGGGCCCATTTCACTGAAATTTTAAAATTACCCTTCTTTACAAGAAGAACAACTAGTTTGGTTCAGCCGATTTTTACAGACTAAATTCCAGTTGAGTATTATAAATTGGATAATAAAACCAGATCTCAAAGTGAAAGGAGAGAAAAAAGGCAAAGCAAAACTTTATATCAACCATAACCCATATATAGACATAGGATCCCTCCCCAATAATTCTTTTATAATTCTATCTACAGCCTTTTTGAGTTAAATACATGTTGTAAGCAACTAAGCATGGTTTTATTTTTTAATTAAAATTTAGGGATCAATACTGCATTTCTGTAGAGGGAAAATCTCTCATTGACTAATCTAAGCACTTAGGCACTTAAATTCAGTTTAAAACAAACCATATCCCTGATTAGATATTTGCCACATTTCAAGTTCTTTAATCTGAAAAGTCAAATTGGGGATAATAAGTACCATTTAAAATAAACAGTTCTAAAATAACTCCACAGACATTTGCAAAGAAGACAGAGCACGGTATTTAAGGAAGCGTCAAAGTTTCCCTTCTATTGTGTTACTCTCAAGCTCTTAGACCTGTATTACTTTTGAGAAATAAAGCTAACTTACAAAATGCAAATTTGGTTCATTACCTCCTTACTTAAAAGCCCTTGAAAGTATCTCCTGCATGAATTCGAAATCTTTTTGCACACGGGCCCCTGTCTGTCTCCTAGTCATCTCATCCCTCGCCTTACGTGGTGATGTTCATCCATTCCCAAGCACGTGCCACATGGTTTCTGAGACTTTTTATACTTTGTGTTCTGACTACCTGAATCATTCTTTGTATTTTAAACTGGTAAATATGACTTCTCCTGTTTCCCCCATTTTACCTCTTGGCCTCCTGCAGTCAGCTAGGACATTTATTCTGTTTATTGTCTCAGGAAAAGCAGAAGAGAAAGTTCATCCTTGCCTTCTGATTTTTTTTTTTTTTATTAACCGGAGCCAGGGTTTGAACCCGGGACCTCATATGTGGGAGCCGGTGCTCAACCACTGAACCACATCGGCTGCCCTGAGTTGTTTTTTGTTTGTTTGTTTGTGGGCTTGTTGTTTGTTTTTGTTTTTAGGAGGCACTGGGAGCTGAACCCAGGACCTCCCATGTGGGAAGGAGGTGCTCAACCACTTGAGCCACATCTGCTCCAGACCTTTAGATTTTTAAAAGCCTTAGGCCCTCAGGGAAAGAGAGACCAAGGATTTGGCCAAATAATGAAGCATAAAAACAGTTTTCCTGACACCACAGATGAAGCCACCTCTTCTCATTTGGGGAGGGAGGAGTTGGAGGTGAAACGAGGAATAGCTAAGTAGCAAGAGGCCCCAGAAAAAGTCAGGCAAGATGGGGCAGGCAGGGACAGAACTCTGAGAGAGGTGTGTGTGATTTGAGAGCACAGGAGGCTCAACTAGACTCTGGAGAGGCAGCTCTCCAGAGAGGAAATGGTTGTGTGGTCCATCTAAGCAAAAAAGTCCTAGTGGGTGACCAAGATGGCTTTTAATTCCCTTAGCTTGGTCTGATTTTAGACAAGCTCCCCCTTGACTCCAGGCCCCTGACCTCCCTCTCATCCCTCCCCCACCCCCACCCCCACCCCCCATGCTACTCAGGCACCTCCTGTCTCCTAGCCTTTACAAGCTCCATATGGCCTCATCACAGTAAAAGAAAACATTTCCAACCCAATGGCCCTAACTGAAAACTCAGTAACTCACTCACCCTTCCCAGTAATCAATCCCCTTAACATCCTCCAAGAGCTTTCCCCAGCCTTTACAAACCATGCTGCCTTTTGTTTGGATGAAGTTGAATTTGAACTTCTCTCCCCTGCTTGCAGTAATCCTTGAATAAAGCCATTCTTGACTGTTTAACATTGTCCAGTGCCACTTTTTCTTTGACAAGTCCCACACAGAAGCCCCCACCTCAGGGGGTGTGACATCACAGAATGCGCTCATGCAGTAAGATTTTTAAAACAATAGTTTCCCCAAATGCAGCAGGAGCAGAAAGGAAGTTACAGGAGGGAGTTGCCAGATTTGAAGTGGGCTTTTTCTGAAGGTGAGAGTTGTCCTGAGTGGGACCTGCATGGACCAATCCTGAGGAGCAGGTGGGATGATGGTTGTCTCTGTAGATGTCCCCAAAACTGAGGCACAATGGACACCCCCAGAATGTGGATGCAACCCCACATTGACTGTGATGAAGATTCCACAATCAGGCTGAATGGGCACTCAAGATAGAAATGAAGTTGAATGAAAACAAACTAATGTAATGCACATCAGAATTTGTAGACAGAGGTTCAATCCCAGTACAAGTCTTTACGATTCAACTCAGATATCATTCTAATTAACTTTCTGCTAAAGTCCTTGGGAAAGTTAGGGGCTCCCTCTTTTTAAAAAAGAGGACCACATTTCTTCTTTGTGAGGTTATTATAATGTTGAGTGATAGAATGCTTTCAAAAGATTTAGCACAGAACCTGGTTTGTAGAAAGCCTCAATAATTAGAGAATTTTATTCTAATTTGTCTTATTCATCTTTGTACGCATGGTGCCTGACAAAAGGCAGACACTCATATATGCTTTACTAAGTTGAACTGCAATCTATGGTTTAGTTAATAGATCATATGTAAAAATACATATTTATAAATTCTGTACCACTTTCTACATATGTAGGGTGGTAATCTATAATTGCAGTGACAGTACAGAAGAGAAGGAGTGATCACTTTTGTTAATAGTCTACCTTCCTAAAATCTAGACTGCAGGGAACAAGAATGGTTGCTCAGTGAGTAAATCACATGTCCTTATTTAGAATAAGAGCTCAATTATCTACCATCTCCTGGACCTGTGCAAATTTTGGCTCTGATTCCAGCTTAAAGGATATAGAGTACAATAACTTTCAGTGCTTCTCTATCCATACACGGATTTATGCACCCATCTAAATTCTTTTGTCTTGGCATTCAGTTAAATTTGAAAGTAATAGAAAGGCCAGCAAAGAAATACAGGACTACATCATAGTGGGAGATGCTGGCAGTTGTTACAAGATGACAGGAAGCTGAAGTTTTCTTTCTACAGGAGAAAGGAAAGAAAAGATTGTGATTAACAGAAGGAGGGATCGGAAAAAAAACAGAAACTTGTCCCTGATGGTGCCAGCTACCCCTCCTGGCTCGGAATGGCAGGTTACTGCACCTTCTCGGCGTGCCGCTGGGGCCCCTGGTAGCTCAGACCACAGAGCAGGAAGCTTGGTTCCGTGGAGGGGTCTGTGCTTGTGACTGCTTGGCAGCATTAAGGAAGGCATCACAGCATCACTAATCAGATACCTGGTAAGTGTCTTTATCTGCATGAGGTAGAAAATTAATTGGAGAACAGACCCACCATGAAAGTGTGAGACAACCAAGAGGGAGACTTAACTGTTGCTGTGCTTGGCTAGATAAAAGGAATTCTATAAATTAATTGACCAGATAAGAATGGCATGAAATGTTCTGTCTAGTCCCACAGCCTTTCACTCTCCATTCTCTCCCGCTCCAACCTCTTCCCTTTTTTCCTTCTCCTCCCTCTCTTCCCACCAACCACCCCCTCCACCCCTTATTCAATAATCATCAGTTGAACAGCCTTGGGACTAACTACAGGCTAGAGAACTGCTTTGCAAGTAAGACATAAAAACTCAAAACTTTCAATTGGATCAAGAAAAGGGTGTGTGTGTGTGTGAATTATTTTTGCAATAGGTTGTACATCTAGAGAGAAATTGAGGGACCCTTGAGATTTTATAGGAAAGGATTATGAATATGGAAAGTGGTGGCATCTGGTTTCTTCCACTGAGGTCAGAACTGGAATTAATAGATGAACTAGAGTGGGAAACTAGACTGGGATGGGGAGAGAAGTATTGGGGAAAATACCTCACGTTTCCTGAGAGGCACTGAGACCTAGGGAGCCCAAGTAGGGAGATTCATTTCAAGTAGCTCACTGGTGCTTCTTGTGGACACTTGGGTCAGGCTTTCTCATCCTCTACACTATTGATTTTCTGGGATGGGTAATTCTTTATCCTGGGGGAGAGGTTCTATTTTTTAAATTGCAGGTTGTTGAGCAGCATCCCTGGCCTCTACCTACTAGCTGCCAGTTGCTTCCCTGAGAGTTGACAAACAAAACTATCTCCAAACATTGCCAAGTGTCAGTGTTTGACATTCCCTGATATTTTTTAGCCCTGTGATTTCTGGAGTCTAAAGTAGAGCAGAAAACTTCTTGATAGTGAACTGCTTCTGATTCCAAGTTCCAGAAAAGAATGAAGTGAAATTTTATACTACATATTGAGAAGTTCCTCAACTTCTGTGGGTATAGCAGGCACACTGAAAGAATCCACTTGAAAATTCATTTCTACCTAACTTCTTTAAGAAGCCTAAGGAAAAAGAGTGTTTGTTGAGAATGGTGGCTATTAAAGGGGAAATAAAGATAGAAATAAGGGTTGGTTTCATTACTATTGTCAAAAATTGTAAGTCAATTCAGAGATTAAAATTACTACAAAGACCACCTTAATGACAAACAACCCCAAGTGCCTGCATGGCCTGGGAGAAGTAAAAATGAAGATGATGAATTGAATTCCGGCTACAGCATACCTAATCACAGCCACTGGTCTGGGAGCAGCACTCTGCTTCCCACTCAAGGAACTAAGAATTGCACATTAGCTGCAATCCTCTTTGGCATCCAAGCACACAGGAGAAGAACATTTGAACTGGGTTTGATAATTTAATAAACATTTTGAAATAAGCCTGAGATAAAGGAATGAAAATCAGGCAGGTTTTATTTGTCAAAAATAAATGTTACATTTATTTGTCACATTTGGAGAATGACTAATAAATAAGCATTCAGGTGCAAGTAAATACCATCTATAGGAAGAAAATACAGTCATTGGGTTAAAAAGGCAGGGAATGGTGTTAAAAATACTCAACATGTGAAATGGTCGATAAAGCAACCTTCAGCTCTTAACTAATGGCATGTGTCTTTATAATGCCTGCGTTTCAGAGGTTAAAAAAAAGTTTGGATGCTATATTCCATTTTGCCCTTTCCACCCTGGCTGTTACAATAGTCCTGACGCTTTTGTATTTTTCCCAGGGCACTCGACCCAGATCACACACAACTCACAGAGAGATTAGAGAAGTATTGTCCTGAGAATAATGAGAGCTGGTGGATAAACTGGGATTGCTTACACAGAGGAAACAAAAAGCGGTTATCATCAGGGTAACACAGGACTGGGGTGTGGGTCGTGTGCTCCACGAGGGGTGGGCCTGAGCCCACCATAACCATCCAGGCCCTTTCACAATTGACCCTGAAAAGAAGGTTAATGCGATATTGACCAAATTTGCAAATACCACAAAGCTCGCAGGTGGGAGAGATAAAGAAGATGACATATTACAAACACAGCAGGATATAGATAATTCAGGACACTGGTTGAACAAAAGTGAGATGAGGTTTAATATAAAGACATGCAAAATAATATATGCACCTTAGAGAAAATAACTCTCAGCACAGATTCAAATTATGGGGGTATTACTCAGGAAGCTGTCATTCCAAGTGAGATTTCGGGAGGATGGTGGATAACAAATTGAATAGGAGTTCACAGTGCAATGCCACTGCAAAGAAAGGCAATGCTATTTTGAGATGTGTAGACAATATGAAACGATCTTTGAAAATACAAGAGGAGATGGCGTGTTGCTTTACACCATGTCCATAAAGCCTTAACTTGAACTCTCTGGTGCCCTGGCTTTAACAAAGATGGCAATAAGATGGGAGATTTAACAAAGATAGTCATTTGAATGCTATTCAAAATGATGCACAGGTTTCCCTAGGAGAAGCAGAATTTGTCTTCTCATGCCAGGCAAACAGGCATATTTATAAGTAAGGTTTTCTTGCGATAAGGCCCTCCTGATATTATATTTCCTTTAATGCTGTTTTGACTTTCAGGAAAGGGAAAATAACTACTTAGAAAAAGGAGAAAGAGAGAAAGAAAGAAACAACCATATAGATTCCTTTTAGGAAGGAGAAAAACGAGGGTGTTGTACATGTTCAGCAATATTTATTGGGTATACATTCTTCCCTGCTTAAATCTCACTCTATCAGGAAAAGAGGACAACATTATCGTACATGGACAAATATAGCAAGAACAATATGAGTTTACAGAGAACATAAGGTTCAAAAGAGGGCCAATTAGGGAACTTTTCTAAGAACCCTCTCTTTCATTCATATTACTGAAAGATTAATAATGGCAGGAGTAGGGAGATGAGTGATTGGAGATCTTGAGAGGGCATAAAGTGATGGTGGTCTGAGCTAGAACAGTGGTACTAGGAATGGACAGGAGCAGAAGGATATGAGAGTTTCTGTGAAGGAAAATGCATTAATACTTGGAATGATCAGGGCTTTGGAATCAGACATACTGGACTTTAATCTGGACTCCACTAGTTAGCAAATATATACACATAATTTATTTCATTTCTTTGAGACTAAATTAAATGGGAATTATAAAAACTACTTTGCAAAATTATTATGAAAATTAGAAAGAATATGTGTGAAGCACTTAAGAAGTTAAGGTCTGTACTAGGTCCATGATAAATATCTCTGATTTTAGTGACTGATTGATTGTTGAGGCCACAGGGGAAAAGGATAAAAGACTATGAGGTTTTGTAGTAGAAGATTAAGTCAGAGATGCTCAAAAATATTAAGTGAGTGAAAGAATAAATAAATGCTTGTTTTAAAATAAAAAAAGAGTATGAGGATTTATTCCTGGAGTAAATTATGGTACAATTTTTAGAAGTTCAGCAGACAGGAAGAAGAGTTAGGTGCTAGAACTGAGTTTGACCCATGTTGAGTTTGAAGAAATGACAGAATACTCTGGTTTTAACTTTGTCAGAATTTGCTTCATGAGGTACTTTATTCACTGCTGAATGTGGTTAGAGTAGAGTCACAAATGTCATATGCTTTAATAAAAATTCTGAACCCACTTTTTCAACACTTAGAAAAATAGTGATGTGTTAGAATTTCTGTGGAACAAATAGTGAACTTTTTGATGGGCCTAGATCAAACTGAAAAAGAACTCAGGGCTAAGATTTTTCAGTTAATTCGGCCATATGCATACTTAAAAAAAAAAAAAAATCTAACTATCCAACTAAAGTTATAAGAAATGCTTGGGGTCAGTTCCTAATTCACATTTAATTTCACACAGACAATGACAAGGCCTTTGCGGCAAATCAACTGTGTGTTATGATGGGGAAATTTAAATATAAAAGTATCCAGTTAAATGAATAAGCGAAACAATAAACAAAGAACAATCCAAATGGAGGATTTAGCCAGCATATCTACATGTTGTCTATGGGATGTTGACATTAAGATTTATCTTGTCTTTACCTTTTATGTCTATGGAACACTAACTGTCATTCCCTGCAAAATATGAATATCTGTTTAAAATAGACACTATATATGCTTCCGTGCATACTCATTTATTCTATTTTGTCTTCATCTGAAAGTAGTGTTTATTTCTGTCATTCAAACAATGATCACTTAAACTTAAAATAATGTATTAAAATTTAAAATAAAATTTAAAATAAAATTAGCATTATAATGGTTGAAGTGTACCTAATT
Organism: Tolypeutes matacus; assembly: GCA_026826555.1. NCBI lineage: Eukaryota > Metazoa > Chordata > Mammalia > Cingulata > Chlamyphoridae > Tolypeutes > Tolypeutes matacus. The sequence goes on from JAKSZT010053881.1 coordinate 14,796,055, forward strand.
TTATAGATAACTTGTTAATAAAAGAAGGGTTAATATTAATAGTTACAATCATTTTTCCAATCACTCACATTTATTTGGACACTCTAATATTTAGAGCAGGGACCAACAAACTTTTTCTGTAGGGGCCCATATACTATATATTTTTTTTCTGTAGGGGCCCATATAATATATATTTTAGATCTTGTGGAACAATGAGCAAAATCTAGGATATTATGTCAATAGCCATTTAAAAGAGAGAATAGAAATTTCCACAAAATTTTATCCCTGAAATTCAATAATATTTGGATATTATTATTAAGTAATAACATATAACACAATTAATATAATAATTGAGTGTAATTTCTTGCCATATGGGTCTACTAATGAGAAGAAAGGAATTTTTTTCAGAGGGAGGGATAACATTTTGCTTAGTTGACATTCAAAGTTAGTGTTCCCCCTCATCAAGGTAGAAATATGACCTCGTTCTCCTACAAAGGAGTCCCTTGCTTCTCAGAAACACAGTGTGCCTCCTTCCTGGGAATGCACCACAATGTGTTGCCTGCCTCTTGGGAACTTATATACTACCCTCTTAGTGTCAGATACCTTTTCACTTGGAGAGACAGAATAAGTGCACAGCCTCTTAGGTGAGTGTAAATTCTGGCTGAACTGGAATTCATTAGTCATGTGATCTTTGACTACTTACTTCAGTTTGCTCATCTATAAAGTGAACAATAGCACCTACCTCACAGGGTGGTTTTAAAGATTAAATGAATAAATAAATGCAAAGATTTAGACAGTATATGACACATTTATAAGGCACTTGATATAAATGTTATTCTTCTTTTGATTTTAAAAAAACCATTAAAAAATGTAAAACCATTCTTAGCTTGCAGACCATATAAAAACAAGCAGTAGACTGGATTTGGCCCATGGACAATAGTCTGCTGAAATGTTCTCTTTCTTTTAAATGATAGGTATCCTTATACGAGAATTGAAATCTAAGGGCCAGAATGGTTCTTAAACTGTGGTGGTCAAAGCCATCCCACTCATTGTAAAGATACAGAAATGAAGACCCAGTGGTGAACCAACTTGCCCTAGGCCATTTAGCTCTTTTTGACAGGTCCGATATTGGATCTTAAGTCTCTGGGACTTCCTGCAATTCCAAGTCATAAAGTACAGCCTGAGTTGGGTGCTGGGCGCAGCACAGCAGGAGTTAATCTGAATTAGGAATGGTGAATTCAGACATTTAAATCTTGCCCAGCTCTAAAAAGGAGGCCTATATTAGTCCTGGCCTCCTGCTTGAGCCATAGCAGTTGTGAGGTTTTAGAAATCACTACTTAGACTATGAAAATCTGGTGAGAAGATGGGATTTACAATATGAAAGTCTTCTGCTCCAGGATACAAACTCCCATGAGACCCAAACTCTAATACGTTAGAAAAAGTATCTTGTACCTATCTAATTCTGTAATGCTCATACTGAGCACAGAAGAATAGGTTGGTAAGAAGTGATGGTAAGGAACTTTATGTGGTCTTTTTTTTGATTTTAGAAGTAAAGTAGACAGTCATGACCAAGTCTCCTGAACACTCTTGGATCTTGTCCAAAAAAACAAAAACTGTGACTTGACTTACAGAGGCAGAGCAGAAGTGAATAAATGTTTGCCAAGTACTTTGAGGTCCTAGAGGAAAGTAATTCTGTCTGCCCAGAGCATTTGGGTTATGTGTTGCAGCTTCAGAATATATTTTAACCAAGTAATATTTCACAGGGATAACATAATCAACTAATGAAGTCCCCTTGAATGCTAATTATAGAGAGTTATTGAAATGCACCAACATGATTTATTTTGTCTGAAATATCTTTTATTTTTTCATATGGTATAATTTAGAGAACATCGTACCTTCAAAACTCCATTCAAAGTCACCTTGCTCCATTACAAAATCCTGCCCTACTAGAAATATGTTTAAATTAGTGCATGATGCACAGATTTTTACCTTTCAGATGTTTCTGAACATTTATGACTGAAAAGTTGGCTGGGATAACTGTTTCTAGGAAAACCATTAAAAAGGCAGAGTTTGCGCACACTGTTCTGGGATTCTGCTTTAATAAGAATCCCTTACTTTTGGTAAAGCACATTTACCTTCATTTGAAATAGACAGGATAGATAGATTTGTCTTATAGATGAGGAAACTGACTTTCAGAGAGTTCAGTAATTCACTCAAGGCCCCAGAAGACTGTAAGTACTGGAGTCAGAACTAACATCAACGTTTTTCTGTCTTTATTCCAATATTTTCATTATAAGATATTGCTCTCACTTTTAGAATCCTTTTTCACCCTAAGAAACTATTATCCTAAAGTTTGAAGTCCTGTATATCATACTCTGTATATTTCTGTTGATTTACTTTTGTCTACAAGAAATAAAAAAACAATTCAAGATGGTATATAGCTCCTTCCCAATATGGCTTTGGATGGCTGGCAGTAACAACTGAACTAAATTAGGCAGAAGCAAGAGATGGCTCTCTTTTTTGAATACAGGAAAACAGTCTCAGAAGCTTGGAGCAAACCTCTCCTTTTGTTTTCTTGGTTAGAATTAAGTCCCATGCCCATTCTTGAGCCAACCAAGCTCAGCCTTTGAGCTGAGGACAATTCCTGAATCTACACTGATGTTGTAGAGTAGAGAAGGTGTGAAATGAAGATTAGACTGTGAACTGGAATTCTACTCCCTCCCTAGGGTCATGAAGACCAGATTCTTAAACTTTTAACATTCCCATTCCAGTGAATTTAAGTGCAGCATATCTGAATCCTGTTTGTTTCCTCTGGCTGCTATGCTTATAAAAGAGAGTGAATTGGAATCCATTAACTGACAGATACTAATCCCTTTGCCAATGCAACACCCTCCCAGTTAAGATGTCTGGAGCAAGATGAAAGTAGGAGACAGACTCCCCTGCCTAGATGGAAGGTCATTTTTGCTTAGAAAGCCTTTTCAAGTACCCGACTCAGTGAAAAGTTATCTTTGTCACAAAAGAGAGAAAAGAGAGAGGGATTATTAATTAGCATTATTATTGTATTTAAAAGGTATACCTTTTTTAGTTTGTTTCAGACAAATGTTTGCTTTGGAAGGATGTTTTGTAATAGGTAACATTCTGTATATTTAAAAGGGTAAGAAATTTGGCATCATGGGATCTTTAAGACAACCACAAAACAATGAATTATGCCCGTTATAGTGATTTCAGTATTAATTATAGTTAAATGCAAAAAAGAAATTCCTTCAGTTTAAAGACAATTGATTATGGAAACTGATATACTTTGAAAAGAACCTTAGGTATCTTTTTGAAACATTGTTTATAAAGTTATTTTTTAAAATGGTATATCTTGGTGGTAGAATATCATTTTTCACTATCAAAATTCATATGAAGATCAAGATTATTTTTTGTAGAATTATGATAACTAATATTTAATGCCTCATCAGGTACCAAATAATAGCTAGTATTTACTGAGCATTTTAGAATAGCCTCAGATATATTAACTTATTTAATTCTCATTATACTCTCTAAATTACACATGAGGACACTGGGGCTCAGGGAAGTTAAATAACATTGTTAGTAAGTGGTGGGCCCAAGATCCAAACACAAACAATCTGTTCCAAAGCCCTGCTCTTATCCACAATGCTGTACCATTTGCCAGTTTCTGGTAACTTTCCAAAAACACCACAAAGACTCTTTCCATGCAACACTCCTTACCTCAAGAGTTAATCCACCTGACCATATCCTCATATTTTCTTCCTTCATCTCATAATCTACTTTTCCTGCTTATTTAATAAGAGCCAACACTTGCATGGCATTTGATGGTTTACCAAGCATTTTCAAATAGTAGTTTTAATTATTTAAGTGGGTTTTATTCATTTCCCCATTTTGCTGATGAAGAAACCAAAGGTCAAAGAGGTAAAGTTTCTTGGCCAAGGTCCTTCAGTTTAGAAGAGGTAAAGACAAGACTGGACCCAAATCTTTTTTTTTTTTTTTTTTTCCTATTATGTGATAATGCCTCTACTCCAGCATGAACATATATTGTTCAATAGAGAAGATAACTGTCTTCTGGACTATCATGGTGAGAAGGAATTGAATAGAAAAAATATCACAGAAATTTGAAATCAAAGGAAGCTATTATTGGAAGGTGGTTCTTGTTGTCCCATGGTTTTCATACTGGACTCCTTGGAGCCCTGGGATGCCTTCAGGCACCCTCAGTGGTTAATGGGAGAGAAGGAGCTGGAGAGCCTTCAGCATTCCCATCAGTCAGAGAAGATTCACTTTCATCTCTTTTACACATTGAACATTCACTACATATTCTTTTAAACACAATATTTTATGGTTTAGAAAAAGGTTAAAAACTACTGCTAAAACAAGCAAGCAAAAGAAAAAATAGAAAGAAAAAAATTCCTGTTATATACCAAACTTCAGACAGGGTAAATAATAATGTTCCCAAGGTCATATAGCTCAGAACAGCATAGAAACAACAAGGCCTGCAACCCAGAAGACTCTCTACTCCCTTCCCAGAGCTCTGTCTACTTTCTGAGGAAAAAAGTCATTTAAAAGCCCATTTCAGAAATGATAACTGGAAGCCAGAAACAAAATCTTTAAAAAAATAAAAATAAAAATAAAGCTGACCAAGTGCTGTACTGAGGTACAAAAAGGCCATTTTAACCTACACAGGCACTAATTCAGGTTTCCATTTTGCATGATTTAAGCTTTCTTCTTTCTCATGCCCAGGTGCAACTCTCTCTTTGGAAAACTCACTGTAGACAATTATCCACTTAGGGAAGTAAATAAGGCTCCTTTAATGGTACTCCTTGCCATGCTATACAGAAATATAAATGAGACTTTGTTTTAAAAACAAATTACCAAAGATATGAAAACATATTCATATACATCCTTGGGTAAATGAAAAAAAACTTATGGCTAATAAGCTTGGAAAATGGAAATATAAAAGCTATTTATAACAATATAATGTAATTAAACACTTGATTAACCAGAATACTCAGTGCTATGGATTGAATCATGTCTCCAAGGCATGTTCAAATCCTAAACCCTGGACCTGTGAATGTGAACTCCCTTGTAAATAGGCTCTCTGAAGATCCTATTTAGATGAGGACAAACTGAAACAGGGTGGGCCTTAATCCAATATGACAGGAGTCCTTATAAGTAGAGGAAATGGGAAGATAGAAGGAGGCAGATGGCCATGTGATAGAGGCAAAATTGAGGTATAGATTGCCAGCAAGTCACCACCGGAATGCTACAGACTCCAGAGACTGTATGACCTGCTGACACCTTGATTTTAGATTTTCTAACCTCCAAAATTGTGAGAGAATAAATTCCTATTGTTTAAGCTAATCAGTCTGTAGTACTTTGTTATAGCAGCCCAAGCAAACTAAGACACTCAGGTAATGGATGGGTATATCAATGTAATTTTCTAGGAAATGTAAACAATCTAAAAGTTATGATTTTAGCCAGACTGAAAATTTTTAATATAATTTTACTCATTCTTTAAAAACTGTAATACTCATAGATAATTTGATCATTTAGAATATTACAGTGCTCTGGATCATCAGTCTGAATGTGAATTTGTTATCTATATCTATAGCTATATCTATAAAGGTGAAGGAAATAGAATTTAATGAAGCTTCCTTTAAAAATATTTTTTAAAAATTAAATACTCTTAAATGTATCTTTTTTTTAAATTTCAATCACTTACTACTGGCCATGACAGAGAAATTGATACTTGAATTGCTCTTCCACTGTAAACAACTAGAAAACTGGGCAAAATATACTGGATAACTGTTTTTAGACATTGAATAACAGGCAGAGAAAAATTGTTGATCCCTAAGAAATGAAAAAAGCAAACAAACAGAAAACACGAAGTGATCCCTACAAGTCCCCTAAATGTCTGCCTAAATGTACTTTCTATACTGTAGTAAAAGGAAGGGGAACCCAAACAGAGCACAGAGGTGTCGCTGAATTGTGGAGTCAGAGATCAGCATTCAGGGAGGCTGAAGCAGTTAAAATTTGTGAGGCAGAGTACTGAAGAGCGAGTTACCCTTCTGGTATAGGAGTCCACTTGGCTTGAATACTAAGCTGCATGTACATATGATGAAATCCTATGATGCTAAGCAAAGAACTATAGGAACTATAAAACAAACCATTCCCAGACCTCAAACAAGGCTGGAAAATGTTCAAGTTAGACTAGATTAATAGAGAGATTTCTTGGAACATCTAAAGCATTCAGTCATGAACCTAGAAGGTTGAGTACTTAATGGTAGGGAAACTAAACCAACTTAGGAATAAGTCTTGAAACAATTAAGCTGATCCATGTAACTGAACTACCTATTAAACAAAATCCAGCACACTCATAAAGAAGAAATTCAGACCCTCAATAAAGTAACTTTTATATTGTCCAGCATCCAGTCAAAACTTACTCACTCTGCACAGAAGCAGAAGCAGAAAAAACCAGAGGAAATACCAGTCCATTGAAATAGACTTAGAAGTAACAAAGACAATGGAATTAGAAAACAAGAACTTTAAAATGGCCATTATGAATATGCTCAAGGATTTAACAGAAAATGTAAACATAATGAGGATAAAAATGGATGATTTAAAAGCAGGAAACTTGAGAAGAAAAGTAAATTTATTTTTGTTGAGAAACTCACTGGATGGGCTTACCAACAAATTAAGCACTGATAAGAAAATACTAATGAGACTGAAGATATAGCAATAGAAACTATATGAACCAAAGCACACAGAGAAAAAAGGCTGACAAGTTTTGAACAGTCTCTAATGATCTCTGGGACAAAGAATCTAATATATGTGAAACTGGAATTCCAAAAAGGAGTAAGGGTGAACAGATAAAAGTTAAAGAAATAATGACCGCAAATTTTACAAATATGATAAAAAATATAAATTCTCAGATTCAATAAGCTCCAATGAATATCAAGAGGATAATTATAAAGAAATACACACAAAGACATTACAATAGAATTATGAAAAACCAATGATAAAATAGAAGTCTTTGTAAAATCTGGAGAAATAATTCGCATTATATACAAAGGAGCAAAGATAAAATTACTGCTGACTTTTCATTAGAAATAACGTAAACCAGAACACAATGGAACAATATAATTCTAGTTCTGAAAGGAAAAAACCTGTCAACATAAACTTCTACTTATAACAAAAATATCCATCAGAAATAAAGGTGAAATAAAAATATTTCAGATAAAATGTAAGAGAATTCATTGTTAGTGGACCTGAAACTATATAAAATATGTTAAGTTTCCCAAATGGAAGAAAAGTGATATGTCAACTTGGGTCTATAAAAAAAGAATTAAGGGGGTTGGACCCAGGGCTGAGGCAGGCCTCTCCCCTCCCATCTCAATGGATTATTCCCAGTGTGGCAGCAGTGGCAATTGTGTATGTGTGTGTGTGGGGTAGTATCTGGTCATGCTGGTGCTGGAGATGATGTCATTTCCAGTTACAATGTAGGGATCACATCCAACGCAGCCACCAAAGAAACACTATGGCATTATCTGTTCTATCAGCTTAGCATCCCCCAAGGAGACTGGCTGCTTACCTACACAGAAATTGATCAAGACTCTGAAGGCTTTGGGAAATTTTGAAGAGAAATTGCATTGCAGGGTTTTAATTTTGGGAAAATTAACCTGGTTAAAGAGTGGGTATGAGAAATCAGTAAAAGCAAGAATCTCCCACAATTTGTAACTGAAAATTTTGGAGGAAAATTTTTCACATTCAGATTGTACAGATTAGGAGTAGTACATACAAATGACTATTAGGGTGATGTTGGCTTCATAGAATGAGTTTGGTAGCATTCCCTTCTGTTGTATTTTTTGGAAGAGTTTGAGCAAGATTGAATGATTGGTAAAATTCACCTGTGAAAGTCCGGGGCTTTTCATCTTTGGGAGGTTTTTGATGACTATTTCAATCTCCTTACTCGTGATTGGTTTGTTGAGGTCTTCTATTTCTTCTAGGGTCAGTGTAGGATGTACATATGTTTTGAGGAATTTTTCCATTTCATCTACATCTAGTTTTTTGGTGTACAATTGTTCATGATATCCTCTTTTTTTAAAGATTAATTTAATTTATTTATTTCTATCCCCCGCCCCCCCATTGTTGTGCTGTCTGCTCTCTCTGTCTGTTCATTGTGTGCTTTCTATGTCTGCTCATCTTCTATTTAGGAGGCACCAAGAACCAAACCTGGGACCTCCCATGTGGGAGGGAGGTACCCAATCACTTAAACCACATCCTCTCCTTCCTTGTTGTGTCTCTCATTGTGTTTCCTCATTGTGTCATATTGTTGCATCAGCTGGTTGCATCAGCTTGCCATGCCAGCCCATCATGTCAGATCGCTGTCTTGCTTGTCTTCTTTAGATGGCACCAGGAACTGAAACCAGGACCTCCCATGTGGTAGGCAGTCATGCAACTGCTTGAGACACATCTGCTTCCCCATGGTATCCTCTTAGAATCTCTTTTATTCCTGTGGAGTCAGTAGTAATGTCCCCATTTTCATTTCTGGTTTTATTTAGTTGCACCTTCTTTCTTTTTTCTTTGTCAGTCTAGCTAAGTGTTTGTCAATTTGTTTGATCTCAAAGAACCAACTTTTGATTCTGTTTATTCTCTGTAATGTTTTTTTTTGTTTGTTTTATTTTTAATCTTTTTTGGATAAGAATCTTTTGAAAAAAAATTTTTTTTTCACATGTGAGTTAGAGATTTACTAACCAAAATTTCTGGGTACCATTTTTTTTTTTTTTTTAACATAAATGATACATTAAAATTAAAGAAGATTCCCAAATACCCTGCTTCTCCCCCTCCCACATTTTCCCCCATTAACAACATCTTTCATTAGTGTGGTACATTTGTTACAATTAATGAACATATATTGAAGCACTGCTACTAACCATGGACTATAGTTTACATTATAGTTTACACTTTGTCCCACACAATTTTATAGGTTTTGACAAAATGTATAATGGCTTGTATCCTTCATTGCAGTGTTGTGCAGGACAATTCCAATGTCCCAAAAATGTCCCCATGTTGTAACTATTCTTCCTTCTCCCTCCCCTCAGAGCCTCTGGTGACCACTGCCTTTATATCAATGATACAAGTTCTTCCATTGCTAGAATAATAAGTCTACTTTAGTTCATAGTACCCATTTCTCATCAGAAACCATGGAGGCAAGAAGGCAGTGGTATGTTTGTTCATTCCTCAATCTTGAGCATTTTGGGATGGTGATGACCACTCTGTTTCTGATTGAGAGGGGGCTTAGATCCCATGGGGCAGATGGATAGAACTGTCTTGCTTGCAGTTGTAGATACTCTCTGTTTTGGGGTATGGGTGTTGTCCATCAGCATACTTTTGTTAGTTGTCCTGGATGTGTCCAATGAACTGGAGAGCAGGTGTTGCAACTATGCTGTGATTCAGGGCTCAACCAGCATATGAACAGACCGAAGATTTAAGTCTCTGGACATATATTTAATAAGTATAGTGCTAATTATAGGTTCAAATAAAAGGGGCAGAAGAGTTACGTGTAGAGAAATTATAAATGAGTCTAACTTGTTACATTGGGGAGCATATATTCCAAAGTAAGGCCCACTGGCAGGGTGCTGCATTCCTGAGGTTGTCTTCCCTGCCTATAGTGTCTGGATGTCTCTAGAACCCTCAGGAGCCCCACTGTTTGAAGTACTGTTTACGGTGGCAGTCAATAAGATCCTGCTAAGATGTGCATAATCATAACCTCTGGAATGAACTCTTGACTCACTTTGAAAGTTCTTAGCCATAAAAACTCATTTGTATTTAATATTTCCCACTTTTGGTCAAGGTCTTTTTCCAAATACATCAGTAGTTGGCGCTTGGTAATAATTCCTCCATGCCAGGAAGCTCATCCCTGGGAGTCATGTCCCATACAAGGGGGAAGATAGTGTGTTCATATGCTGAATTTGGCTTAGAGAGAGGCCACATTTGAGCAACAAGGAGCCTTTCAGGAGGTAACCCTTAGGCAATATATAATACTAGGTTAAGTTTCAATTTCACAAGAAAAGGTTTATAAGTACAGCCATCCATATCAAGGGACTGACATAATGGTCTGTCCTCCTTTACTAGGGACTGCCCATGTACTTGGAAAATTCTTGCTGCTCTATTAGAGAATGTAGCAGGACTCCCAAGTATGGGAATTTAATATTCTTTCAGTTATTGTGTGGGTCTCCAGTCACTGAGACAGGGCCCCATGACTGCTTAAACTTATTCCTACACCATAGAGGCATGCCCCAGGTGCACCCCTCCCCCCCTATCATACAAGGGATGCTCAATAAGACTAAGTACCCATTTCTCATCAGAAACCATGGAGGCAAGAAGGCAGTGGTATGATGTATTTAAGGTACTGTAAGAGAAAAACTGCTAGCCAAGAATTCTTTATCCAGCAAAACTGAGGGTGAGTTTAAGGTCTTTACAGATAATCACAAACTGAAAGAGTATGTCACCAAGAGACCAGATTTACTGGAGATACTAAAGGGAGTGCTGCAATCTGAAAGGAAAAGACAAGAGAGACCTCAAAAAGAGTGTAGACATGAAGATTATTAGTAAGGGTAACAAAAAAGGTAAAAAGACATAATAGTAAGATAGTTCAGTGGAAAGCCAAAAGTTATAATAGATGAAGAAATGCCTTTACAGTAATAACATTGAGTGTTAATGGATTGAACTTCCCAATCAAAAGACACAGACTGATAGAATGGATAAAAAAGAATATCAACCATCTATTTGCTGTCTATAAGGGACTCATTTTACATGCAAGGACACAAATAGACTGAAAGTAAAAGGTTGGGAAAAGATATTCCATGCAAACAGTAATCAAAATAAAATCTGGAGTAACAATATTAATATTAGACAAAATAGACTTTAAATACAAAACTGCTATAAGAGATGATGAGTGACATTACATATTCATAAAAGGAGCAATACACCAAGAAGAAATAACAATAAGAAATATTTATGTGCTTAACCAGGGTGCCCCAAAATACATGAGACATACACTTGCAAAACTGAAGAGAGAAATAGATGTTTCTACAATAATAGTTGGAGACTTCAATACAACACTCTCATCTTTGGATAGAATAAGTGGACAAAGAATCATTAAGGAAACAGAGAACTTGAATAATATGATAAATGAAATAGCCCTCACCGACATATATAGAACATTGTACCCCAAAACAGCAGGATATACATTCTTTTCAAGTGCTCATAGATCTTTCTCCAGGATAGACCATATGTTGAGTCACAAAGCAGATGCCAACAAATTTAAAAAGACTGAAATTATACAAAGCACTATCTCTGATCATAATGGAATGAAACTGGAAATCAACAACAGGTGGAAAAAGGGAAGACTTGCAAATATATGGAGATTCAACAACACACTATTAAACAATCAGTGGGTCAAAGAAGAAATCACTAGAGAAATCAGTAAATATCTCTATATGAATGAAAATGAGAACACAACATATCAAAACCTATGGGATGCAGTGAAGGCAGTGCTGAGAGGGAAATTTATAGCCCTCAACATTTACATTAAAAAAGAAGAAAGAGCTAAAATCGAAGACCTAACTGAATACCTGCAGGAACTAGAAAAAGAACAGCAAACTAATCCCAAAATAAGCAGAAGGAAAGAAATAACAAAGATTACAGCAGAAAAAAATGAAATTGAGAATAACAACAACAACAAAATTAGATTCATCCATGTTGTCCTGTGTGTTAAGACTGCATTCTTTTTTATAGCTGAGTAATATTCCTTCCCAGCTCTGGTTTCCCAGTCAGGGGACCTATAAAGGGAGTGTAGATCGATTGCAATGTGCTCTGGAGAAGAGACCCGAAAGGCTTCTGTATTAGTCAGGGTTCTCTCGGGAAACAGAATCAACAGGAGATATCTGTCAATAATATGAGATTTTAAAAGAGTCGTTCAAGTGACCGTGTGGATGCACAAGTCCAGGTTCTGCAGGCAGGCTGCAAACCAGGGGCTCAGATGAAAGTCCAATGAAAGGTCCTTGATGAGTTTCTGGGAGAAGTAAGCTGTCCAAAGACGAGCTGGGAAATTCTCTCTGAATGTTGAAATCACTTCCCCTTTTAAGGCATTCAACTGATTGGATAAAAGCATTACCCATTGCTGATGTAATCTTCCTGATTGACGCAGATGTAATCAGCCATCCATGCAGTAAACACACTGGTGATTGAAGTCCATAAATGCTCTTGTATTATAATTAGCCCAGTGCTTGTTGGACCTAACACCTGGACACAATTACCTAATTACCTGGCCAAGTTGACATATTAGCCTAACCATCACAGCCTCCAATCTTCTCTTTGATGTCTCTCCCAATCTAGCCTTTCCTAAAGTACCCAGTTGTTCCATGCTGCCCTAAGGTTATTCTATGCCTTTGGTTCTCAGCTGACTTAGTTCCTGCTGGGGGTGTGGTTGAGGCTGAGGCAGCCAGCCTACCTGAGATGAAACTTGCACAGCTCCCAGCCCGAGTTCTGAGTTCTCTGATCTACTGCCATTCCCTATGTTGCCCCACCCCCTAAGTGGGCAGGGTGACTCTGCTGGCACTGTCTTGAAAGAGAATGATCAGATGGCTCTTGATTCCTCTCCTTCCTGAGGCACCTTGGGGATGAGAGTGCTGCAGCTGTTCAAAGTGGGCAGGGTGAATCTGCTCATATTGCCCACAGAGAGTGCATACTTCCCCTCCTTCCAGGGGGATATTGGGGCTGAGTGTGCAGTGGCCCTTTTAAGGTGGATGAGGTGAATCTGTCTGCACTGCCCAAGAAAGAATGTCCTCTTCCTCTCTGTCCAGGGGCGCGGAGTGTGCAGCAGTCTTTCAAAGTGGGCGGGGTGAATCTGCCAGCACTGCCCGTGAGAGAGTGCATGCTTCCTCTCCTTCCAGGGCGTGCCGGGGTCCAGTGTGACTCTCTCTGCTTTGCCCTGAGAAGTGTTCAAACTACACCCGATTTCCACTCCTGCTGGGTGTGGGAGCCTAAGCAGAAGCTTTCCAAACTGGGCATGCTGGATCTGATCCCTACTGTCCTGGGCCAGTGGTGTGTTTTTCAATCACCCCTGCTTCCACTCCTGCCAGGGATGGAGACAACACAAGTGCTGCAGGCTTCTTTGTGGCTTGGGTAGGTTTAAACCCCAACTCTGCTTAAGATTAGGATCCAACTAGCCGAATTTGCCAATCAACATCTGTAGTTGGTGCCAGGCCTCTTCCCCTCGCCTGCTTTTGGGAAAGAGAGCTTCTGCTTTTAGCCAGGGAGTGGGTCCAGAGGCAGCCGGCCTCTCCAGTAGGGGTTGGGCAATGGCCTCTGCAGCTTAGAGGAATCTACTCATGAATTTTCACCACAGATTGTCCGTCTCCTCTTCTTGTTCTTGCAGTGTTCTTCTGATCTCCAAAGTCCCCCAAACAGTTGATCCGGACAGATCCAGGCTGATTATTAGTTGCCCTGTGGGCAGAGCTGAATGTTGGTGGTTCCTACTCTGTTGCCATCCTGAGTTTTCCACATACAAAAGTCTATTGAAAAAGCATTTGTACCAGTTATCAAACTGTGTTTTGATGGGATAGATTTTGTTTGCAAGATTAGCACTGCAGACTATTCCAGAAAACTTGGATCTATGAGATGACAGCTTGCTTAAAAATTTAGATAAAGATGCATAAGAAGTCTTAATGACCACAACATCTATTCCAATATATTAGGTTTCCTTGGACATATTTCCTGGGCTATGCTAGTAGCAAGAACTTGCCAGCTTTATCCAAATGCAATAGCATCAACTCTTAAACATAAATTTTTCTTGGTATTTCCTAAATGGGAATGGCCAAATCCAGTGCTTTTGAAACAGCCTGAAGAATGCAGTCTTAATTTGCCTGAATGGGGACCAAAGGTGAGCCCCAGTGATAGGTACCATCTTCTGCCTATAATTCAGCATACACAGCAGAACTCCACATACAATGTGTCCATTTCAGCATGGATAGTCATGGTTGAGGAGTTTAAACAAGCTCTTGCTATCATAGATGAAAATTTTGCTGAGTAAATTTTCCAAACTTTTTGAGGCTCCAAATTTCATTCAAAGTACAAGCATTATATTGTACTTCTAGCAAATGCATCACCAGCAAAACAATGCCTAGAATGGGTGGGCTTTGTGGAAAAAAAAAATCTGAATCCTGAATGGAAGTTTGGAGAAGAATGAATTTATTACACTGGCTCATGTGAATCCCCAGTCATTTCTAGTACCCAAAGAAAATCTTGACAAGGAAGAAGTTCATACAATGTAGATGATTGGGTTAATGTTTAAAAAAAAACAACAGAAAACTCTGAAAACCTCAATATTGATCTCACCCAGAATATTCAGTCTTTCATAGGTACAGTTTATAGATAAACAATAAACAGCAAGGTGTTTGAGGTGGATATGAAAATTACTGCAATGAATGTAAAAAAGAAAACAACCCCACCAACTACTACCTAATCATGTGCTTCAGAAAAAGAAAAAGGATTCAACAGAAGGGGTCAGATTGACAGCCCTGAATGATAGTATCCACTACTTGTCTATGGACATTGATAACAGCATGACTGTGCCTTCACCTGCTTGTGTTCTGAAGACCAGTCCATTGACTAGTTCTGGCAGCTCTCAGGGCAGAAACAGTCCTGCTCCAGCTGTAACAGCAGTATCTGTGACCAACATACAAGCTACTGACATTTCTGTGCCACAAGTAAATTCCAGTGAAAGCTCAGGGGGTACCTCGAGTGAAAGCATTCCTCAAACTGCCACACAACCAGCCATTTCTCCACCACCGAGGCATAAGGTCTCCAAAGTTGTTTCTTTAACACGTCTGTTAAACCAGCCACCTAGACCTTCACGAAATGTAGCAACAAAAATACTACTAATACTATAGTAGGAGTCAAGAAGACATCTTCACTTCATATGAGTCTCAAGAAAACCAAAACAGAAGAGGAACAACTTGATACAGAGACAAGTACAACTCAATCAGAAACTTCAGACAGCAGCTTCTCTGTTGGCCTCTCAGAACACATCCAGTACAGATCTTTTTTATTTCCCTGCTTTTCCTGCAAATCCTATTCCTGTTATCAAGAATTCAATAAAACTGAGATTGAATTGGTAAAAACAACCTTAGGGGTCCATAAACAGTATCTACCAACTCAATCTGTTGTCTTCAAATGCTAAAAGAGAGAGAGAGAGAGAGAGAGAGAGAGAGAGAGAGAGAGAGAATGGAGGATACAAAACTAGACACGACTGAAAATGGATTTAGTTTTGTGTGTGTGACCTCCCTTACTGGGCTAATCAGCACTTGATAAGAAGTCCAGGTTAGTATGAGAAGCCAGGAGGACTATTATTAATGTGTTAGCAACAGTTACATTAACTATTTCAAAGCCTTACTGTCTTAAAAAAACACCTCAAGCTATATTTGTATCCATAATTGACATCTGAATTGGGTTTATGTTTGATGCATTGCTTGGAAAATTTGCAGTACAAACTGGCATAAAAATTCCTTATTTTGATGATGCAATTTTATGTATTTTTTATTAGAAAGTGGAACTAATTTTAGATTTCCAGCTTGATGGATTTTCATTTGTTTTTCTTGAGGAATTTTCTTTACCATTAGTCTTCAAATAGACTTCAGAAAAAGGATAAGAGTACACCTAGTTCAGTACCTGTGAGGTTAGGCATAACCCTTAAAAATGAAATGTCAACTCTGGGATATATATTTGACATTGAAAGAATAATTAGGAAATACTTGGTTTTGATAGGATCATGATTAAGAAATGATATATTGGTTTAATTTATAGAATTATTTTGTATTGCATACACATCAGTGATTAAACATTAAATATTTTCTTTGAGCTTACCAAAGCTCCATATTCTTTCGCTTTTAATCTTTTGTTTTTGAAACAAACAAAAAAACCTTTCCTTTTTTTTTTTTTTTTTTTTTTTTTTTTGGTTTTTTTCACAAGGTGAGAGGTTTTATTTCATTAAAAAAAAAAAAAAGACAGTATGTTCTTAAGCCACGATGTGATACCAGTGACCCTACGGCAATGTGACACAGAACACTAAATTTTGGTCACATTGTTGAAACTTTAAGTTGAGTAATAGAAATACCAGTGAAACATGATATCTATCTTGGGTGGCCATTTGATCTCTGAATATGAGGAATTTTATAACCTCCACAGTCTCCTGTTTATAGTAAAGTTATTTTCAATTTTAAATTGACTCCTTTCTTTAAAGAAAAAAAATTTCCTCATAATTAAGCAGCAGAACATCCATCTCTAGTAAGTAGGAGGGATGCAAGATGTTGATAAACTTACTCTTTCTTAATCTGGACAAAGCAAACCTAACAGATATTTCTGATGAGCATGTTTTATGAATCCTCCATTGTGCTCCATTCTATCGCATGTGCATTTTTCATGTTAAACTGCAATTACTTAAACTCTTCCCCATCCTTCTAAATTAATTTTCTAGAGTTAGAGTGTAGTCTTTACCCTCTAGGCTGTGCATTAATTGAGGCTTTTCACCATTACTTTATGATGTCTAGTATGCATTATTTCTACTTCTCACATCTTTGCTCTGCTCGGTCACACTGACCTCCTTCCTACCACCTGAGAAAAAGATGGTCATACTAACAGATGACTTGTCTAGTGACAAGGTGTCTGTATGTTTTGTGTAGATTAAGAGTTAGATTGAAAATTTCAGGCACAGATTTAGTCTTGTCATTTTGTTTACACATTGGGAAAAAAATTCCGTTTATTTAATGTTTCATGTAACTGCACCCAAGTTTTGCCAACCTGGAAACTTGGACCTTTTCTGTGTAGTGACTTTTTTTTTTTAATTCTTTTGTTGTGTAGTGACTTTTTAATTCTGGTTTTCATAACCCAGAAATCAGATTGTTATTTTCTTTTTTTTTTTTTTAATTTGTATTTTAGGCTGTTGCTTTCACATGATGTACATCATGTCCCATGACTGGAGTTTGCTTTGTTTTATAGTATCTGTGTTCCTTGTATTTTTCAAGTTATTTTGTAAACCAATGATATATTTTTTCATTGAAAATACAATAAAACAACAACAGCAAAATAACAACAAAGGAATTAAGAGCCCTGGAAATGACAACTATGCAGGAAGACAAAAAATGACTTATGTTTTCTTTAAATAACTACTTTAAAGGAAACTGACTATTTAGATCAAGAACAATAACAGCTTTGTGGGATTTATAAAATATGTAAAAAGTAAAATGTATGGCAACAATAGCACAAAGAACTGTAACTCTTCTACATTGCAGTGTGAATGTAAAATGGTACAATGACTTTGAAAATCTGTTTGGCAGTATCTTATAATTTAAACATACATTTTCCATATGACCCAGGAATTCTACTTCTTATTATTTATTCAAGGGAAATGACAACATATGCTTTTTATAGAAGTATGTACAAAAGAGTACATACTGTAAATTTTATTTATATGAAATTCGAGAACAGAAAAAGCTATTCTATATTGACAGAAATCAGATCAGAGTTTGCATGGGGTCAGAGTTTGTAACACATTAACTATAAAGAAACATGGGAAAAGTTTTGGAGTGATGAAAATATTGTGTATTTTAATTGTTATCATAGTTACATGGGTATATACATTTGTCAAAACTCAACAAACTATATAGTTTTTTTTTAAAGTGCCTTTTAATGCCATGAGAGTGATACTCAATAGAGTTTCTTTTAAAAGAAAAATACAAAAATAAAAGAAAAATCATTCATTTCTATTTACACCCATGAACCATTTTCCTTAGAACAAGTTAGTACCATAAAATAATTGATAACAAAACTTTGCATTTAGGTTAAGTGAAAAATTCTGGGAAATCTGAAATATTCTTATCATTTTCATTAATGAATTTCATGCTAATCATTCTGTTTTTCCTACTTGAGTGATATTTAATTCATTTTATTTTTCATTCATTCACTCTTTGAATATTTTGAAAAAGGCAGTACAATACAAGCTTTGGATTCAGCAGACCAGGCCTTGGGCACATCAATCTTACTTTTTTTGTTACACACTATACAGTCAATAAATATCAGTATTAAGAGATGTTGGCAGTAAACAAAGCCTCAAGCAGGAGTGCTCCTGAAGGCTTTAGAGCCATCTGGACACTATAGGCAGGGCCCGTAACCTCAGGAAATCGACACCCAATTGGTGGGCCTTACCTTAGAATATATGTTAACCTATTTCCCCAATATGACAGAGTTAGACTCATTTACACATGGTTCTTCTGCTTCTTTTATTTAAACCTATAATTAGCACTATACCCTTTAAGTATATGTCCCAGAGACTTAAATCTTTGGTCTGATCATATGCTAGTTGAGCCCTGAATCTCAGCAGAGTTGTAGCCAACACCTACTCTCCAGTTCATTGGACTCACCCAGAACAACTAACAAAAGGTTGATGGCGAACAATGTCCATATCAAAAATAGAGAGTGTCTACAACTGCACACAAGAGAGTTCCATCCATCTGCCCCATGGGATCCAAGCCCCCTCTCAATCGGAAGCAGAGTGGGCATCACCATTCTCAAGATTGAAGAATGAACAAACACAAGAGAGGAATGCAACCATGGACCAAAATAGACTTATTCCTGTTCCAGTAATGGAAGAACAAGAACTTGTAACAGTGATATAAAGATGGTTATCAGAGGTTCTGAGGGCAGGAGGCGAGAAGAGGTATAACAGGAGGGTATTTTGGGGACATTAGAATTGTCCTGCATGACATTGCATTGATGAATACAGGCCATTATACATTTTGTCAAAACCTATAAAATTGTACTGTGCAAAGTGTAAACCATAATGTAAACTATATGTAGCAAGACTTCAATATTTGTTCATCAATTGTAACAAATGTACTACACAAATGAAAGAAGTTATTAACAGGGGAAAATGTGAGCAAGGAAGAGGGTGAGGCATATGGGAATCCCCTATATTTTTTTTATGTAACTTTCCTGCAATCTAAAACTTCTTTAAAAATAAAGTTAAAAAAAAAAAAAGAGGTGTTGGATTCCTGCTTGTTACCTCAAACTGTTAGTCAGAAAGACAGACACCTGTTATCATTTCCAGGGGAGGGGTCTCATCTCCTAGAGGGTAGCAAAGGGCATAGCAATGTCTGCCACCAGGAACTGCAGTCGTTGGGTCCCAATCCACTTCACAGTTTGCAGGTGTTGGGGTTGCCAGCAAAAGCACAACTCACACAAGCTGTGGATGGAAAAGTATGTACTCCTGTAGAGAAGAGAGACAAAGCAAGGCCAGCCTCATTAGTGGGTGCTGGTCCCCCATGGCCAGTGTATCCCAGTCATGCTGACTCAAGGAGATGGTCTATTCACAGCGCCCTTTTGTGCTTTGCTGTAGTGGAGGAGCTCTTCCTCCCTTCCAGGAACAGATAGGCCAGTGGCAGTGAGCCAGGTGTCTAGACCTACTTCTGTGAATGTTTGCATATGCTCAGGGTAAAAGGGGAAGGAATGTGCCTGCAGTCCTTATCTACCAGAGGATGTGTTTTACCTCAAGACACTCCTGAAAAGGAAGTCAATGCACCTTTATCATCCTGTGCTGGGAGCCAGGCTAACACAGTCCCACACACAGGGTTTATATGTAGGTCACAGGGAAAAGTGGCAGGCTTGGACCATCCCCTACCACAATAGGCTATAAAGAGAAGGCACAGTCTCTGCCTTCAAGAAGCTTACAATTGGGGTACAGATGTAGCTCAAATGGTTGAGCGCCTGCTTCCAAGGTACAAGGTCCTGGGTTCATTCCCCAGTACCTTCTAAAAAAAAAAAAAAAAAAGAAAGAAAGAAAATGCTTATACATGGTGGAGAGGCAGAAAAACAACCAATTGTGGCATACCTTTGTCACTGACAGGATGGAGGAAGGTAGGTGGGTAATGGACATCCAGTGAAGGGCCCTTTTAGTATGCAAAGGCTATTTGGAGAAATTTTCAGTGAAGAAGTTCGAATTAAGCTCAGAGTCAAAGAATTCTTAAGAATTTACTTGGTTGAGAAGCAGGCAGAGACTATTTTAGGTATAGGAAACCTAAGTACAAATGTAGCAAGACTTGAGAAACCTAGGATTTTTATATTGTAGGGATATAAAATGTAAGGGTTATTGGTGGGAGCTGTGGAAGATGAAGCAGTTCTGATAAGCACATACCAGATCATGGATGACATCACGTGCCATCTAATTGAGGGCTCTAGAGGATTGGGTGCTAATTAATGGAAGTTTTGCTGCTTTAACTGGATGTAGAGATCACCGTGCTGGAATTACAACCTTACCAACATGTTAGGCTATTTTTCCTTTGTGTAAATCTATAGTGCTGGTAAAGAGGTTCTGCTATATTTTTAAGGTTTTAGTTGTAGTTAATTTTTTATGACTTATTTAAGATGATACTAATATTTTATCAATATATCTACCCTGGTTTTAAATTTGTGTTTTTCAGAATTTTCTGATTTTTAGACTTTTCCAGTTTTTTCCTCCAATGAGAATGTAGTCCACCAATTTTGAAATTATAGGTGATGGGAAAAATGTGATTTCATGAATTACAATCTAATTTACAAACAATATTGGTATTTAATAAAATGACACCTTTGAAATGCCTTACAAGTATCACCTCCTCCTATTTTTTGGCCCACACACTTTGAAACTCAGTAACTATACAAGAAGTTCAAATAAGCTCATTCACATTTGATGTTTTGAGTAAAAAATAAGTTTACAACTCTGTTTTAAGATAAAGCTCAGGAGACCAAGAATTGACTGATCAGAGCTGTATCTAGAAACAATTAATATCAGTCAAAGTTCAGTCCATGAATAGCATTTCAGACAGCAAGAGATTTAATATAGCGTATTAAGTGTATCAGTCAGGGTTTGCCAGCGAAAAAGAACAAGTAGGAGATGTGTGTATTTGAAGGAATTTCTTCATGTGATTGTGGGGGCTGACAAGTCTGAAATCTACAGGACAGGTGGGCAGGAGTAGATGCTCCAATCCTGAGGTAGAATTTCTTCTTCCTCAGGGAAATCTCAGTTTTGCTTCTCAGGCCTTTCAAATGATTAGATGAGGCCCACACACATTATCAAGAATACTTTCCTTTACTTAAAGTCCGCTAATTGTAGAAGCTGACCACACCTACAAAGTACCTTCACAGTGACACCTCAATTAGTGTTTGATTGAATAACCTGGTACTATAGCCTTGTCAAGATGACATATATATACATATGTATATATATATATATAAATAACATTTTTGTAAGCAAATACACATATATGCATATATATTTATATATCATTTTGCAAATGTTTGTATGTATTGTGAGAATTTTGATTTTTACCTACAGTAAAAATAAATTTAAAAAAAAAAAGATGACATATAAAATATAAAACTACCACATAGCTACTTATAAAACTGTTGGAAAAGCTGAAGGAGTCGGAGCTAGGGAGTCAGAAAATTGCTCCTCCTCTGCCTCTAAAAAATGCCACCTGATCTAGTAAATCCAATGGCCAGACACTGAAAAGCTGAGTCCAGCCACTGGAACTATCCCTACACAACCATAACTGCCAGATTAACAGAAGGTTGCTCTCTAATTCTCTTGGACCTCCTAGATCCTGTCTGAGGGTATCTAATGGGCAGAAATTAATTTGCATATTAGCTCTACCTATGAATATGCCTGAAGACTAAAGATTGTAATTTTTCCTCCCTTAGAGGAACACTCATAAAAAGGATACAAATTGATGCTGAGTATTTATTGACATAGCTGGCACATCCTTTAATCTGATAATTTTGTCTCAATTTAAGAAACCGTGATAATTTAACGTTGCAACAGAACATACTATATAGAAGCATGGCGTTGATGGTTGATATCCTATTATGTGACCTGGAAAGTAATCTCTCTATTAAACTGTGTGTGAACCCCTTGAGGGCAGGATTAATAACATGTTGATCTTTGTATTTTCAGTCTGGTGTTGTACCTGATGTTTGTGGACACTCAATAACAATTTATTGAGTAAATAAGATGAATGAAGTATCTTACTCCAGCACTACTGATCTAGGCTGCTCATTTATCCATCAATATTAGAATTTTTAACTACTCTATTGAAAAGAAATAGATGTATTTTTCCCATTTTTCCCTCCAACTTTTTTTTTTTTTTTTTTTTTTTT
>JAKSZT010053881.1:14823299-14917718 GCA_026826555.1 Tolypeutes matacus
TTTTTTTTAAGCCAAATGCAGGACCCAAAATAATTCCTCTTCTAGACCAACCCCCTTACGGAAGGGACCCTAGCTGGGCCCGTGGAAATTAATCAAGCACGTCCCACTTTCCGGACTCCCCAGGTTAGCTGAAACTCTGATGTTAGTCAGTGAGGAGTGCTAAAGACGGCGGATTCCGCCCCTTCTGGCGCCGAGCTCCAGCGTCACCGGGCTGCTCAGTAAATCAGTTTGAGTGCAGATTCGCGTCTGCTCTCAGCCTAATGCTGCTTCAAGTCGGCTTATCTGCTCCCCAAAGCTATGGGGCGGTGCAGGCAGCCAGATCGATGTCTAAAAATATAAAATACCCTTCCCTGTCTTCCAACCGAACCCTCCCTTTTTTGGGAAGTGTCCCTTCCTCCTGGCTCCGCAGCGGCCCGGGTCTTATCCCTGGGTGACTAGGGAAATCAGCTGCGTTCCCCGACCAAAATCCCCCCTCCTGTTCACCGGGTGCTGACTAGCTCGTTTGCTCTGTTCACACAAGGTCCAAGGGGCGCCAGGCAGCCAGCTCCCCAGAAAATAAAACTTTTTCGCCCCCGCCCGCGGCTCCAAATGGCCGTTTTATTATTTTTTTCAGTAACCGCGGGGCTCAGCCGCCTGTGCCAACCTCCACCGGCAGCCTCAAAACTCACGAATCTCCACCGTTCGGTCCACGCCGCCGATCCGCGCAGAGAGATGTCCCAAGCCTCTCACTCCACGCGTGCACAGCACAGCCTCCAACTTTTTGTTTTAAAAAAATTTCAAATCTCTCTTCATATGTATAAAAGTATTTAGATTGAACCATTTGATATTTAGTTGCTGGTATTTTGCTACTTCCCTTGAATACTTCAACATGTATCTCTTAACAATAAGAATATTCTCCTCCATAAATAAAATTCAGTTATCACATTCAGGAAATTTAACACTGATATAGTAATAGTATCAGCTATACTGATACTATACTGATATTCAGATTTTCCCTCTTGTTAAAAAATCTAGGATCCAATTAAGGATGCCATCTTGCATTTAGTTGGCATTTTTCTTTAGTCTCCTTTAATCTAGAAAAAGTTGCCCAGTCACTTACATATGCATGCATGTATGTATATATGTATGTAAGTATGTATGTTCATCTTTCAAAGCACTGACATTTTTTTGAGTCCAGGTCAGTTGTTTTGTAGAATGTCCCTCAGTTTGTATTGGTTTTATTGTTTCTTTGTAGTTAGATTCAGGTTTAGATTTTGTTTGTATTTTGGTCCGGAGTTTTACATGAGTGATATGTTTTATCAGTGCATCACATAAGGAGGCACCTGATATCAGTTTGTTCCATTATTGACCATGTTATGCTTGGCTACTTAGTTAAGATGGTAAATTTATTTTAATATTTTCATAGTACATTCTCCTTGTGCTGAAATTCTCCTAGTGTATGCTATTTTATGTGTATAAAAAGCATACGTTTTTAGTAACTTCCCAGCAGTTTGGGTGGTAAAGAAAAATTCTTCTCTTTGGTTGTTTATTCTACGGAGTTTGTCACCCACCAGTTGCAATAATATATTGGTAGTAAATTCAATAGACAGAAGATTGAATAAAGCAGAAAACACTACTGGGTCTGAGTATAAAAGATCTGCACATTGCCAAGAAATCACTGTAAACAGACTCTGATAGAGATGGGCCTTCCTGGAAACCTGTTTCTTTACTTTGGATCCTACTCCTTATCTCAATATTTTACTTGAGGTGGTATCTGCACAGAATTTGCCTACCCAGGCCAGGAACTAGCCAACGTCTATATCATTTCCTGCTCACAGGACTTTTCTCTATCTTTTCTCATGGCCTTAACCCAGAACTCTGTTTGGATTACTAGTATTTCTCTTTTTGCAAATCTTTGTAAATGGAAGATTTTTTAAATAGTAGGAAAAAAGATGGTTCTTTGAGATGAACCATTCAACATGTAAGTCAGTGAGCTAGTGGACACTAGCTCTATTACAACAGGAAGTTTAGTTTCAACAAGGGAGATAGAAATTGTTCTGTTGCACAAAAACTGTAGCCAGATTACCTGGCTGTATTTGGAAGAAGAGTTTTGCTTAAGAACACAGTTTGGGAAGCCAGTAGACCACCTAGTAATTTCCAGCTCTCCATCTTACTACTTGTGAGCCTGAGCTTCCTCATCTGTAAAATTGAAATAATACATACTTTCCTCTCATAGATTAAGAGGATTAATTAATGACCTTGAAGTGTGAAGGCACTTCTAACAATATTTAGTGCCAGGCTTGTAGATACCAAGAGAATAATAAGGTTTTTATTATCATGATCACTTTCAATATAGATTAGATTTCAAAAGAATGTGGATGGGGGCAGTAGCCAAATTTTGACAACTCACACTTCTCCTAATTTGAAGATGTTACTGGTGATGTTATGCATTAGAAAAGCTTATTCTCTTAGGGAAGCAGAATGCAATTGTTTAGGGGAAAAAGCATGGGTTTTGGAATCTGACAATTTTAGGCACAATTTTTACCAGCTATGTGCTTAGGTAATTTTTTTTTTTTTAACTCTCCGCCTCAATTTCCTAATTGCTATCATTTTTCAGGGTTGCTAGGAGGATTTGAACAAATGCATTCAGAAGTAAAGAGGAAGGGCCATTATTGGGACTCTGGGCTCTTTTCTTCACATGGTAACAGAACTTCAGACCCCTTAGTCTCTTGACTCTTCCAGAGCCTCCCTAGGAGAGGAGTAGACAGGAATGCCCACCACTTTCTTCCTATACTCAGCTCTGTTCTGGCTTTGGGAAGACAATGTGACTAAAATAACAGGTTCTTTTGACTGAAGCCACAAGCCATGCTGCCCTGGACAGCACCTGACAGGTTTTAGACTTTTATGCCCCACCTAATCTCCTATGAAATGATTGTCTTTCCTCATCAGCTTTCATTGATAGAAGAAAATCAGCTAACATATATTGCCTTTGCCAGGGGATAAAGATGAATTCAGGGCTCAACCAGCCTAAGAGCAGACTGAAGATTTAAGTCTCTGGGGCATAGATGTAATGGGTATGGTGCTATTTATAGGTTCAAATAAAAGGGGTAGAAGAATCATGCGTAGGGAAACTATAAGTGAGTCTAACTATGTTACATTGGGGAGATAGGTTATCATATATGCCAATTTCCTGGGATTGTCTGTCCTGCCTATAGTGTCCAGATGTCTTAGAGCCCTTAGGACCATCCTTGGTTGAGGCTTTGTTTACTGTGGCAATCAGTGAGATTCTCCTGAGACATGCTTAAGCGTAACCTCTGGAATGACCTCCCGACTCACTTAGAAATCTCTTAGCTCTAAAAACTCATTTGTATTTAATATTTTCCCCTTTTGGTCAAACTCTTTTTCCAAATGCATCACTAGCTGGAGCT
Organism: Tolypeutes matacus; assembly: GCA_026826555.1. NCBI lineage: Eukaryota > Metazoa > Chordata > Mammalia > Cingulata > Chlamyphoridae > Tolypeutes > Tolypeutes matacus. The sequence continues at coordinate 14,826,707 of JAKSZT010053881.1, forward strand.
TGGTATAAATCCCTCGGTGCAAGAGAGGTCCATCTCCAGGAGTAATGTCATATGGGGGTGGGGGTGGGAAGAGAGAAGGTAGTGAATTTATATGCTGAGTTTGGCTTAGAGAGAGGTCACATCTGAGTAACAAGGAGGTTCTCAGGAGGTAACTCTTAGGCAATATATATTACTAGGCTAAGTTTTAATTTCACAAAAATAAGGTTCATAAGTATGAGCATTAATATCAAGAGCCTGGCATGTGGGTCTGTCCTCTTTCACTACATACTGCCTCTGTACTCTAGAGATTCTTGACACTCTATTAGAGAATGTAGCAGGACTCCCCAGGATGGGAATTCAATATTGGTTATTGTGTGTGTCTCCACCCACTGAGATAATACTCCATGAACACAATCATAAGCCATAGAGGCATGCTCTGGGTGCATATACACATCCCTTTCTTCTCATTCATCCAAGACCAAAGATGTCTCAAATTACTATGATCCCCATGGTTCCACAATTTATAGACTAAATTAAAAAATCACCCAAACCTAACCCAGCTAATATTCAACAGCAAAGGAAAAACAAGACAATTATATAAAAAATCCCATTTATGAAATGTGGAAAAGGTAAGGAAATTACAAGCGAACACCATTTATTGGTTATATCAGGCACTTTCTAGATAGGATAATATGATACATGATGGGAGCAGAGACATCCATGGGAAGTAATTTGTCATTTCCCTTTCTTGGCATTAGTATATTTTCCTTGGCCTGGAAATCTGACTCCCTGCCCCAGACTGTCTAGGTGATTTTCTCTAATCCAGTCTTCTCTGTGGGTCTTTCCTCAATAGAACACTAAAAACAGTTTCTGAGTGTGTGGATATATCTGATTTCTCATCGCAGTTCAATTTTGGTGGTGCAGATATTCATTGTACTTAGTCCTGGTTTTAGCCAGGGTGATTGACCCTCCTAGTCAGTTCGATTCAAACATAAGCTACTACTCTCTAAGCTTGGGGTTTTTCCCGATGTTCCAACTCCCTTAAAACCTCTCTATTCACTTTAGAAACTCCATTTAATTTGTTAAAAAACATTTCCAGGGATCTCTGCCTCTCAAGCCATCCTCCCTAGACTGTTTACCAAGCTAATTTGTTTGATTATTTTTTGAGGATCAAGCCTACTTGCATGGGATTAATCTCTGTTATTTGGGACCTGTTCATCCACATTGCATGTTGGTCTGTGCTTAATGGCCCCTGTCTCAGGGCAGGGATGAAGAAAAATGGATTGAGAAGAAGCAGATGGAGCTTTTCCTTACCCAGTTTGCCTTTGTTATATCACCAATAAGTACACTTCAAGTTCCACATCCAGAAAAGAAACAAGGCAGTAGATATTTTGCCCAGCCTCCATTCCTTCTTTTCAGCAGACAGGGCAGAGTGTGTAGAAGGAGGAGGATGATTTCAGTTTGGATGTTTTGAATTTGAGCTTGTAGGAGAATTTCCAGGTCAAACTGATTTGAAGATAATTTGAAAGAAGAAACTAGAGTAGAGATAGGAGATTTGGGCTGGAGAGGTACTTTTGGAATCTATTCTCAACTGTTTTATGGTTGAAATTCTGAGTATATAAGCTTGATGAGGAAGTAAATCAATGGAGAGAAAGATATTGGAGAATTAAATAAGCCAATTAAGTGAACATATTTTCTGTATACTAAAATGCCATAAAATATTGGTTTTAATTTTATAATCATTATACTATTCCTATTAAAATGAAGAAAAGGCACTAGTAGCAGTTACACGGATGGATCAGTTAAAAGGTAGAAGGAGGATAACAAATGTTCAAAAGCTAGGAGAGGAGAATGTTTCCAGTAGAGTCCAGTGAAGATACCCTAGTATCAAATGCACCAGAAAGTTCAATGGCATTAACTATTAAAAAGTCATGGGATTTGTTAAACCAGAGAGGTCATCAGTGATGATGATAGGGGCAAGAGTCAGATTACTAGAAGTTACCAGGAGAATGGAGGTCAGGAAAGGAGACGTTTGTTTTGATTTTTGGCATAAAATGGAATGGGTGATTTCACTGGTAACCCGAAAGGGCATGAAAATGAATTGAAGAAATTTTATTAAAGTGGGTAAATGAATATATTTCAAGTTGGAAGGGAGAGGTAAAAAGGGGAAGTGAAGAGATAGGTGAGAAGTAAAGTTATAAAGAAAAGGGGAAGGAGTTGGGAGTTTTCTTAGCAAGAGCTCTTTGTTTGAACTCAGAAATGATGTGTAGTCCTCTACACCATATAAGAACTTGCTCTCTTGCATCCCTTACCAGCTGGACAGAATTTCTCTCTCTCTCTATTTCATGGATTCTTTGTTATTTCAAATGTCAATTGAAATTTTTCCCACCTTGCCTTGGCATTCTATTTATCTTCTCTTTCCCCGCACACTTTTCAATATGTTTTACATATGTGATACCACATAGAAGTATGTAAAATGCATAAAAATAGGGTGAAGCAATTGTGAACATTATGCCCAGCAATGCGAGAGTTGCTGGAATGGAATGAATACTCTTTTCAATATAATTCAAGTACTATATAAGAACAATTCTTTTTCATGGCTGTCCATAAAGCCTTTATGATGAATTACACTTTCAAAATACAAGTGAATAAAAGGGAAAACATTTTATTCTTTTTTGAGGTAAAGGATTTACAAACAAGATTATTTTTCTGAATATTATTATTATGTGAAGTGTTTTTTTTGTTGTTGTTGTTCATGTTCAATAGCCTTCACAAAATTAACTTCAAATTCAATTATTGTCACCCTCCTCTTGCTTTTCCCCCTCCCACGTCCCCAGTGTTAAGAGCTGTGACAAGGACTGAGATTTTGGTTTAAAAACACAGAATGCAAGATTAAAGTGTCTTTAGCGATTATCAGAGGAGAGTCTATGTTAATAATCCTCTCTGATTTTTGTGCACACAATGTGGACATAGGGGATTTACAGTCGGTGCAAGTAACTTTCCAATTATAATTAAAACTGAACAAAACACTGGTTAATAGGGTCTTTTTTTTCTCCTTAAGACTAAGAGAAATCTGCAACAGGAATTAAATTTTGGGGTAGAGACACAAGGAAGTTATTTGGAAAAGAAAAATAATTAATCATAACCATTATGATGATTTGATTTGAGGGAAAGACGATCTTTTAAATGAACTCCTGCTCAGTCCATCTGAATATAGCCTTATTGTCTGCAATCCCCACAGGGATATTTTTATGTGTTTTTTTTTTTTATGTGGTTTATGTTATTTTCTTGTTACTTGTTACTTCATGACTTTGTGATACTTCACATCAGTGCCAATGACCAGAGAGTAGAATCTGTTCATTCTCTTCTTTCTTTCACTTTGGATTGATTCATACAAATTGGGACAGCATGTAGAGAAGGTTTCATTAATTTCAGACAGGTCATGGATTGAAGAAACATATAGGGTGTTAATTGAAAATATCAGGTTTATGCTGTCTCCTTCTTAATTCCTCAGGCTAAAAGCATGCTGGGTTTTTCTCTTTTGTCACATAATGCATGTCTAGTGTTTTCTAAATTAACTGTGGCTTGCTGAGTAGTTGAAATATCAAATTGAAACTTGTCTTAAGCCAAATTATTATAAAGCTTTTGATTGTGTGAATGTTTCATTTCACTGCCACATCTTTTATCTAGATTATTTACATTGAAGATATGAATTCAGGTTCACCTGAATGAGAGATAATTCTAGGGTAAAATAGCTAACAGAATGGCATAGCATGTTTCACAAATATCTTCAATTTCATGAGGAAAGATACCTGTGAGCCTCCATTTTACAGAACCGTGTCCTACATTCCAAATAGAAGGTTGGGGAAAAATGCCATTATATGCACTTGACTGTATAAGCACGACACTAGGTCCTGTTCAGTCATCCTGAAAAGATGTGACTTTAAAGATATCCATGTACAGGGCTATGCATCTGGGCTTTAAAATTTTTTATTTTTAATTTTGTTGGTCTTTGCAGCCTTCTCTCTGGGTATATTATGTTAATTGCAGAAAGTAGAAACTGCAATAAACTGATAACTCAAATTGTAAAATGTACAATAACAATTAAGTTTACTCATTCTTTATCTTCTGAAAGTAAACAGTAGGAACTGCTACATATTCAATACAGTCTGAATTGAAGGAAGGAAGTCAGGAGCTAGGGATCCTGAAAATCTCCTGTTTGCGTTCTAGCTAGTGGAACTGCAGCCATTTCAACCAAATAGAAATTACTAGTTCTTAGAAGCCTGACAGACTCCTCTAATTTTACAATCATTTGTCTCATACAGGGCAGTGAACATCTACAGGGAAGGATGTTCTTCCATCATCCCTTCCATCAATACGAGTAGTGCCAAGGTCTGAGAAGCAGCCCCTTTTTCCATCTTTGTCCCTTCTCTTCCCACCTGCCTCCTCTTCTCTGAATTGCTCGCATTCTTTGTTAGTATGAGTGGAAACAATTCTAGGTTCTCATTTCCCTTGTAGCTTTTGCTTTAGACCTAAGTATCTACTAGAACTTTCTGTAGGGGAAAAGGAATCACAAAGGTGCCCTGTGTTTCCTGCTTATGTAACCCACCTCCTTGAGTATTGCTCATGTGGCTGCCACTATACTTATTTCTTTTTAAAATAAAATCAGATTTATTGTTTAATTATTGAAATAATATGTGCCCATGGCAAACACACACACACACACACCATACATTAGAAAAAATAAAATTATAATTACCCAAAGATAAATATTGTTAATATTTTGATGAAAATCTTTAAGGTTTTCTCGAAACACTTATGTACACACACACATACGTACACTTTACATAAATGGGATAATATCATCAATTGACTTGTTTTTACATTTGACAGTAGATTGTAGACATCTTTCTCTGTCAAGAAATGTATATAATTGCTTTTGATTGCTACAAAGTATTCAAGAGCATGATATCCCATAATTAATTTAACTAAAAGTAAGATTGTTTCCAGTTTTCCTCTATTGTAAAGTGTTGTAGTAGATATTCTTGTATAGACACCTTTGTGTGCCGTGTAACCATCTTCACAGTTTACATTTCTACAAAAGGATTGCTGTGCCAAAGAGTGTATTTTAAGGGCACACCCAGTTCATGTGTAAGAGAAAAGATAAGTAATCGTGGCTTTTCCAAGGAAAGTGTTTGTCTCTCAATAAAAAGAATCTGGAGCCAGAGTTCAGGGGTAGAGCATATATCTAAGAAATCAGAATTCCTTTTCCCTTCTCTGTTCTACTATCTTTAGTATAAAACTATTTTCCTCATAGTTGCAAAAGGGCTGCTTCAACTCTGGGTGTTGAATTCCCATTTCAAGCGCTAAAATATTAGGAGACGCTTACAAGGAGGAAAAGGAAGCATTTCTGTCTATATCAGGAAAGCGAAATTCCCAGAAATCCCCGGTAGATTTTTGGAAATGCATTATTGACCAGAATAGTCTCACAAGGCAAACTCTGACAGCAAGGGAGCCTGGATTTTCTTTTTTTTCAATTTGGGCACATTACTGCTGAGAAAAATTTGGGGTTTTGTTGTTAAGGAGGATGAATGTTGATAGCAGTTAGCAGCATCTGCTATTAGACATTTTGAACACACAATAGTCAACTGCCCTTGAAAAGACTGCACCAATTTACCCTTCTCACACATTAGTCTGTGCCTGCTTCTTTTGAGAGGACAATTCTCTAGAGACCTTTGATCTTGCACTTCCATGGAAAAACATTTGCCTTCCTTTGCGTGAGGAAGATTACTCATCACCGGACGTAGGGGCAGGTCAGTTATCACATTGTGCAAACATTATCCTTTTCTTGTTAAAGTTTTGATTATTTGCACATAGAAATATTGGCACCTTGGTTTCCTGTCTCTTATCATTAGCATCCTTGGTGCAGACTCCAAAGGAAGCTTAAAATGAAGCTGAGGCAGAATCAGGATGCCAAAAGATGACTCTCTAGGTATATTGGTAAGAAGCTGGGTAATAGGGGGTGTGGAAGGAGATATGGGGACACTTGAAAAAGTGTTCTAGGGTTTAGTACAGCTGCCTTTCTCACTAATGCTAAACACTACATTTAGGACTCAATTCCTTTCCACCCACTGAAGAGGCTTGCACGGTACCTTTTTATGTATTTATATCATTTCTCTTTTGCACAAAAAAGAATAAAAGCACACTATAGAAAATTTGGGAAATTATTAAAAATTAAACAAATAGCCATCTATAACCACTTTAATGTTTTGGTGTATATTTTTCATACATATATGTATATATCTACACATATATGTACATAATGTGGAATCATACTGCATATTTAATTTTTTATTTTTTTATTTTTTATTTTTTTTAAATTTTTTATTTATTTGCATATTTAATTTTGTATCCTACCTTTTACGTTACCTTATGAGAATTTTCCCAGGTTATTAATTATTCTTTAGAAACATTATTTAAATGTTTGCATAATATTGGATTATTTCATATCTCATTAATTATTCTCTTACTGTTTCATTTTTAGTTTTTCCCCAATTTTTTTTCTACATTATTAAGGTTCCTTTATTAAGTGTTCTAAATGATAAAAGTAATTTGTCATATGAATTACTGGGGCAAAAGATAGAAAACATATTCAAACTTAAATATGTGCCCATATTTATATATTTGCAATATATATTTACACACAAATATTTTCAAATCTTTACACAGCTCATGCCAATTTAGATTTCTGCTAGCCATGTAGGTGAGTGCCTCTCTCTTTGCACTTTTGCCATCCAGGCATATCGATTTTAAATCTTTGCAAATTTGATGTTTTTCAAATTAGAATTTCCATGATTACCACTGAGTAGACGTTTTCTTATATGTTTATTGTTGTAAGATTTACATGACAATGCATACACATTGCTTCACAAATTGCTAGGCCTATAGTACAGGCTCACTAAGTTCTTATACACTTATACACATACATACAGTACCTACTGGACAGAAACCTAATATTTTTCCAATTATTTTGAAATGGCCAGATGATATTCTCCTACATGTTTTTAAGCCAATCTCTTTGTTATAAAGTTGTTTCAAGTTTTTTCTATAGTTTATATATTGCAGACACTGTGGCAATGAACATTCTCATGTTCATAGCTTTCATTGATTCGTGGTTACTTCCTTAGGATAGGTTCGTGGAATTGATGAAATCAATCATTGGGTTTAAACATCAATTCATTTTAAAAGAGAGGCAAAATTTAAGCCTTTAGATATATTCCCAAGTATAATACCCCAGCAATTTCTTTATAAATATTAATCATTTATGTTTTTCTAAGAGATTATTCATTTCATTGAGGTTTTCAGCTATAATAATATTCCTTTATAATAATTTTTTAAATTTCTATGTTTTAGTATCCCTTTTCTCATTTGTTATTTTTATTTTTTTCTTTCTATTTTTTGCATGTAGATTTTGAAGTAGATTTGTCTAGTTTATTGATTTTTTGTACTAGGTAAGTTTTGGAATTTATTTATTAATTCTATTTTTCAGCTTTTCAATTAATTCATTTATACCATTATTGTCATTTTTACTTTCCTTGGGGGTGCTTTGCTGGTTTTTATTTTATTTTTTTCCTAACTTGTTGAGTTGGATGCTTAAATTTTGGGATTTACATATTAATTTTATTTTTCTGTTTCCAAAGACATTCCTTTAAGGTATTGTGCTGTCTTTTTACCTTTTATTTTACTTTCCTTTGTTTTCTTCTTGACATCTTGAGTTGAAAACTAACATACCAAGATTTCATAACCCTTTAAGGATATGAATCTCTTAGTAGAGATTGAGTTGTCTCCTATATTTTTGTCTGTAAGGTTTTCATTTTCATCGGTTGTAATTATACATCTTCATTTTTTTAGCTCCATCCAGTGTTTATGGTGTGAGCTTTAATATCCAGTTGTTTGGAGTTTAATTAAAACTTTGATACCAATTATTTATCTTTATTGTAATTGGAGAAAATTATCTTTGAAATTTTAAAATTTGAATATTGGGGTTTCTATTCATAATTTAGAATGTATTCAGTATTTGAAAATGTTTCATGGATGTTTTAAAAAAGTATATTTTATGCTGTTTAATTAATAAATCCTATTAATTAATAAATCCTATTATAGTATTTGAAACACCAATGTCATATTTTTGGCAACTTCATCTACCATGGGCTGACAGTGTCTTATAAAATTTTCTATGGCCATTATATTTCTGCCAATTTCTCCTTAAATTTTCAAACAACTTTCTTTTATAATTTTCTTCAATTCAGATTGACCATCTGTCCCATTTAATGCTTTGTTTTGGCCTTGCCTTCTCTTTTGCTTCATATTAATATTGCTACCCCAGGTTCTTCCCTCCTTATTGTCCTTTACAATTTTTTTTTTTTTTTTGGCATTTACCTAATGCGGCTATATTAGTTTCCTAGTGCTCCCATAACATCATACCACAAACTAGGCGGCTTAACACAACAGAACTTTACTTCCAGTTCTGTAGGCTAGATGCCTGAAATCAAGGTGTCACCAAAGCCAAGCTCCTTTTGAAGAAGAACCCATCCCACCCCTCTCTCCTAGCTGCTGCTGGTTGCCAGCAGCCCTTGGTGAACCTTGGCTTGCAGAAGCAACCTTCACTCTCTGCCTCCATCTTCACATGGCCTTCACAGTGTCTGTCTCTGTTTCTCTGTGTCTGAATTTCCTTCTCCTTTCTCTTATAAAGACATCAGTCCTTGGATTCAGGTTTCATTCTCATCCAGTATGTCCTCATCTTAACTAATCACATCTGCAAAGACCCTATTTCAAAAAAAAGATCATATTCTGAGGTTCTGGGTGGACATGAATTTTGGAGGAACACTTTTCAACCTAGCACAATACCTGTGGCCATTCTTTTTTTGGAGGGGATGGACCAAATTATTTATTTGAAGGAATGGTACAAATGGAAGAACTTGGTGGATGGTTTGATAGAACTTACAGGAAATGTAAAGGTAAACCCAATAGGCATGCATTGTCTTGGTGATCACGGAAGTCACTCTCTACCTATGGGGAAGCCAGCCCAAGGCTTGACTCTTATCATCACTGTTTCCCAGGGTATGCTTATCAAAGAGATAATTCTGCCAGGCCAGGTTCCAGGGATCCCCATCTTGCCCAGTTGGTTACGTATCACTCAACTCTTTGATGGGCTTCACCTGCTTATACAGGTAATGTGTCTCAATGAAGCCACACAAGTGGGGGTTGCTTTTGTCAGTGGCCACTTTCTGCAGTTCCAGTAATGAATGAATCACCACTCTTTCAAGTGTAACACATTCCATTGCTTTCAGTTCACTCTTCTAGTCATCACATTCATGTTTCTTGATATCCTGAAGGAAAGTTCTGCCACCTCATTGGTTCTGCAGCTTCATAAGTTCCCCAGAATGTTCCTTATCTCATGAAATTCATGAAGAAAATATTTGGCAATGTTCTTCAAAGCCACATCATCATGGTCAAAGAAATAAGACATGGACAGTAGATGTAAAAGGAGAGGAGCTCCTGATTGATCTGGTGGGTGATGGTGGGTTCCGAGTCCTGGTTGTAGTTCTGACATACCTTCTACTGGGATGAGGTTGTCATGGCATGTGGCCGAGGACGGGCAGCTGTGGGGCCTTGGGGGAGGCACTGTGAGGAGGTGGCCCAGGGTGGCTCAGAGCAGTCGAGCGATACCAGGCCAGATTTGGTCCAAGTACTTTTGAAACAGGAAACCTCAGTGACAGTGAAAACACCTGACCTCTTTTTCTCTTTTTTATCTTATCTTTGTTGTTAACAGCATGTAACTTATTTTTATTTATTGTCAAATTTAGTATCTTATTTTTTCCCAGTTTGTTTTGTGCTTTCTGCTTTGTCTTTTGATAAATATATTTTCTTTCGTGATGTAAGAGTATATATATCCTGTTCTAAATTCGACTTCTGATTGCTGTTAAGTTTATCAAATAAACACCGAATCCTCATTTATCCACGAATTAAAATCAAGAACCAAGCAGAGATGAGTCTCCCCTTTATATATACTGAGGAGCTCTACTTCTCCACGGTGGGATCTTTGAAGGCTGAATGTAGAGGTGTTTTCTGTGCGTGTTTGGGTATAATTTTTGTCCATATAAAATTGTAAATGTATTTGCAGAAGTTATATTAACTGGCATTAATGCTACAACTTTCCTGTTCATGATTTGAGTTTGATTCATCTCTCAGTAAGGGAGAAAAACTTTGAGTAACTTTTTAAAGAGAAATATGTAGGTGGCATAATTTGACAATGTCATTCTGTTTCATTGTCTTTAAATGTTTAGTGTTGCAGGAAATGTTAAGGGCTAGCCTGATTTTTGTTCGGAGTTGGAAGCCTTGGTATTTTTTATTTTTTGTCTTATTATCCTATAATTAGTTTCAAGAGCTGAGATGTGGCCAGGTTTGTGTCTTTTTCATTAATCTAGTCTGGAACATGGTGAGCACTTTAAATTTACATACTACAGTTTTTGTCTTTACCTCAGGAAAATTTTCTTTAAATGCTTCTTTGATTATTGCATCTAACGGTGATGAAGATGATGGTATTGATAACAGTTAACATTTATTGAGTGCTTAAAGGTCTGCATTAAATAATTTTCATTCATTATCTAATTTAATCATGGCAAAGCTATTATTACCCTAAACGTAAAGATAAGTTAAATGAAGCTCAGGGATGCTAACTTTCCTAAAGCCCTACATTTAGGAAATAGCAGAGGGTTTGAACCCCAGATTCCTCACTCCAAATCCTATGTACTCAGCCATTAATTTACACTGCCTCCTTAAGGGCTCTAAGCTTCTGGTTTCTTCTTTATGTCCTTTACCTATATTAGCATGGATCTCAGCTCTTTAGCCTATAACTTTGTCATATTCACTGTTTTTCACTTCAAGGAGAACATCTTGAGTTGGACCATTTCATCAAAGATTTGATTTTATGCAGTGTCACCTTGCTTGCTTTAATTGCCTAGTTTCTAAAGTGTTGCAATTACATTTTAGTACTCATTAAAATCATTTCTTATTTCATTTGGCTTCTTTTTTTTGTCTTTGTCTTTCTCTTACTGTATTTTCCATTACACTTTTAGTGCCTGTTTCATGAAGGCCTTTTGTCTTATATCTTTCTGAGAGCACCAAATAAATGTTCTCTTAACATTATCTTATATTTTCTGTTTAAGGTATGCATTTTTCTGGGTTTTCAGCATACTTCTTTTGTCCTGTGTTGCTCTTTATTGTTTACTCTTTCTTGGGTTGGAGAGGATAATGTTCTAGGTCTCATGCTTGTCTGTAGACACAGGGAATGTGTTTTTAGCAACCCTCCCTGCCCTTATTGGTTGCTGACAAAGTCCTCCTCTCTGATTTAGTTCTTAGAACAGAGTGATGTGTATAGTCCCCTCATCCAGTTCCTAGCAACTCTTTTATCCAGGGTGGGTCTTCTTGGCTGAGATGGGATATTTTTCTGTGGTTGGGTCTCTACCTATGCTGGTATGAAAGAGGAATACACAGTAATTCTTGACATAAGTTGAGAATAGGAAGACAGCTTCCTGCTAGCATACTCTTCTCTATTCAGTCTTCATGTCCCTGTCTCTTACAGCAAACATTTTTCTTAGGTATCCATGCACCCCAAGAAGCTGAGCACCATTCAGTGTTGTCATCTATCTCTGATGATTGTTGACTTTTGTCATTTCTGAATGTGTTGAAAGAGACAAGTGTATGGAAGCAGAAGAGAGAAGTATTCTTTTGGTCAGGTTGATTTGGGGAAGGTCACCATGCATCCTTGTAGTTAGAAGATATTAGAGTTGAGTCAAGGTCTTTTATTTTTGCCCAAAATGTTTGTGGTATTGTTCTTGATCAGCCCATAGACTATGTGTAATCTAAGAACATGTTTTTTAATGCATAAAACTCAGTGATAGATTTAGTGGAAAATCTCCCCAGACTTTAGCATATGTTCTTTTAGGAACATTCTTTCATACTTCTGGTGCCAGTTTTTAACTTTATTTCCCCCATGGGGCATTTTAATTGGAATTTGCAAGGAGGCTATCTTCACTTGAGTTCCCTAGAAAGCAGAGCCTAGGACTAATACTTTATTTGGAGTATGTCTCCAGGAAGCAGTGAGTGACCAGGATCCGAAGCAAGGAAAGAGAGCTGTAGTAAGGATGTGATGGAGTTGCCTTCTGCTATTGGTAGACTGGTTTTCCAATCCTGCTGGGCATCTGAAAAACAACATGAAATGTGTCCCAGGACCTAAGTAAAAACAACATGAAATGTGTCCCAGGAGTAGAAAGGGGAATGCATTTACCCACGAGCTCCCATCCTCCATTAGTCAAAGGTTAAACCCCTGGGGTTAATTCTCTTGAAATTCTGCATTTGCACATGTGTGGGGAATGAACATGTCCCTGCAATGTTCCAAGCCATAGCATCAACACAGGGACCCCAGAGCAGGAGACCATAGCTCATGACATAGGTCTGACGTTAGATGCTACAAAAATGCACCTCTTTGAAGATGCTCAGGGTCTATGTGAAACCAATCACTGAACAGTGGCTGGAGAAAGATACAGCTGAGGTTATAGAGAGGAGTGGAAGAGGGCCCAAATGAGGGAAATATCAGGCTCTCAGATAAAGTTTGAAGAAGCATGAAAGGCAATAAGCTGGGATGGAAAATAGGTTTTTTAATTAGACTCAGCATTATGCTAGAGTCTAATAAAATTTAAATAGCTAGCATTGCTCAGAAATTTAATGCCATTCTGAGATTTTTCATTTCTTGATATTGTGAGAACTAGGGAATCAACACAACATCTTCTAAATCCACCTGGTGTGAGCCTCTGCACCCAGCAGCCTCTCTTACAATTGTGGCTGGAGTTGCTTGTTATATTTTATCTGTATGAAATACATTCCATTGTCATGAAATCCATTAAATGGGTAGAGCTGACACGGAGGTCCTATGCGAGAGAATATAAGTGCCACTCACGTACAGGCTGACAGGTAGAAAGTGAGGACAATGGGCTTTTAGAAAAGAGAGGCAGGAAGATGGGCAATCCCTAGAGGCCCACTTCAGATGTTGGAACCACCCTGCTGTCTGACTCTTCTCAATAATCATACAACCCCAAAGAGAAGAGTGCTGGTTTAATACTGGAGTCCAGACCACAAAGGTGACAGATTAGCTGGTGACAACTATGCAAATGCTTGTTTCCTGTATGAGTGAATGACCATAGGCATTCAGCTACAATTTTATTGCTGTCAGTATTGTGCTGAGTAAACTGAAGGATTGGTAAGATTTTAAACTACTTAAACCCACAGTCATACATATATTGTAGAGGTGATTTTTTAAAAATATTTTACTTTTGAACTAAATTTTTGTACCAAAAAAATTGCAAAGATAGTACAGAGAGTACTTGTACATCCCTTATCTCAATTCTCCTAATGTTAACACCCTAAATAACCATTGTCCAATTATCAAAACCAGGGCATTGATGTGATTCAATGCTATTAACTAAACTACATACCTTATTCTAACCACCAATTTTTCCAATAATGTGATAAAGTCTTTTCTCTGTTCTCTCCACTTCTAGTGGGTTCATGCTGTTAAAGACAAGACTGGTGCTTGTTTAGATTGTGATTTAAACAAAAATGCAGTATTTCTAATGCGCTTTTAACCAAACAATATTTTAAAATATATTCTCCTTGCCTGTGTTCTCTTGAGCTAATTTCCTAGATGACAAACAAGTAGATAAATAAATAATGTGATTTTAGGTAGTGGTAATAGTAATAGAGCTATGAAGAAAATAAAACAGGGCTCTTTCCCTAAGGATGAACACTTAGGTTGTTTCCTATTTTTTCCCTATTTTAAACATTACTTCAATGAACATACTTACACAAATGTGTAAATGTTTATATTGTGTGGATTCTGAAAGATGGAATTGCTGGTTCATATAAGCATTCAAAATATTAATAGATACTGCCTAATTGATCCCCAAAGTGGATGTACTAATACTATATAAAGTATATAATGTGTAATATGATTAAAAGCAATAAAGTCTGTTTCTGTTTTTTTCAATAAATAAAATATTTTCATCCATAAAAACTATTCCATTCAGTAAGCAAGAAGAATGCATCTATTATATACTGTGCATACTAGGTGCTATGTACTGTGAATATTTACACCTATTTTCCAACATATATCAATCCCATGGGATTGGAATTATTTTGCGAATTTTATTACCATGTTGTCCAGGAAGAATACTAGTGGAGATGATTCCACACAGAGTCCAGGGTAGCACTGTAAGGTGCATGACTAACTGCGTGGCTGGGATGGGGAGTGGTGGTGGGTGCAACACAGAAAGGGTCAAGGGTTCCATTACAGAGAAAATGAGGCTTTAACCATGTCTTAAAACAGAAAAGAAATATTCCAGAGGGGCAAGGAAAACATTCCAGGGTGTGCAGCAAAGAAGTAATAAATGTTTCCAAATGTTGGTTTCTATGGTCTGGGGGCAGGGCTGATGGAAGATGAGTCTAGGTGCAGGTGGTGAATAGTTCACAAAGAGCTTCATGCATGATGGTAAGGAGTTTGGACTTGTTCATCAGTATGATGGAAACTTTAGAGACATTGTAGGGAATAGTGGATGTGGGTATAGATATTATCCAAATAAGATAAAAAAAAATAGCAATTTTTAAAAATCACTTTTTAAAGATGCTACATACATAGAAATTTGGTTTCAGTTAACAAAGAAAATGGATCTTTCATGTTTCAGTATTATTCGATCAACAAGAATAAAAGATAAATACTGAGATCCATTAAAATGGCAAAAATATCCAAGGACATTTGTTACTGAACTTCATTTGAATTGATTTCATATTACACGTGCATAAAAAGATAATTTTCTATTCCTTTTGTGATTTTGTAAGTTATTACCTTTAAAAGAATACTTTAGGGTGATCATTCATAAATCCATTTAGTTCACTTATTACCTCGGGAATATTTTCTTTTAAAAATATTACTAGGAGCAATTTTAACCAGCCCAAGTTTCAAGTTTTAACAGCAGCTATTTTACATACACAGTAAGTACTTTTTCTGAAAATTTTGTGTTATAGATTCATAATTCACAGTGGGCTACCCCTGTTAATATGCACTCACAGCTGCATGCAACTCTAGGAACCATTATTATATTAAGAATAATGTAAAGACACTTAAACTTATTCTGTATCATCATGCATATTACCAAGGGCCTGCCATTATGAATAGCAGTCACAGCACACAGCATAATGGTATGGTAAAGAAGACATTGTAAACTAAATGCACACTAAGAATACGCAAAACTCTGCTAAATTTTAATCGTCCTGATTCATAGGACACAGAGCTCTAATGATTCTCAAAATGCATGCGATTTAAATAAGTCATCTTTATTCCATTCCATTTAAGCCCTTGGTGTGAGTTAATCAGCTTTGGTGGGCTCATTCCTAGTGATGAACCTCACATGAGGAAAATGTGGCTCACACATAGAGAAATGTGTAGTATATTGTGAACAAATAAAACAAATCCTCTCTAAGTATTTTACTAAATATACTCTACTTATTTCCAGACCAAATCATAAGTTTGTATAAATTTTGAAGGGACTCATCTAATTTATCTCCCCTTCTAAAAGCTCATTTCCAAAGGATTTACATGTATTACATATTAAAGAATTATAAACTAAATAAGAATGTTGCCAAAGTTACTCTCAAAGTGCAAAGGATAGATTTTTAATGACTGATGCTTAATTTAAGAAATAATATTAACAATAACCATAACTAACAAAACTCCATCAGTGGAACTTATCTCAGTCATTTCAGTATATTTATGTCCTCTTATCTGGTGAGAGTGGCATTAAAGGGGGAAATACTACCAGGTATTTCTCATGATTCCTCACAAATTTCTTCCAAATCTGGTTGCAAGTACATGAATGTCCAATGAGTAGATATTGTATCTTGTGTTCTGATGAGGTGGAAATCATATGTGATCGTTCTCTGTTTAATTTTTTAAAAATTTTTATTGAAGTATATCATTCATATATGAATATACATAAACAATTAGTCTATAGCAAAAGTTGTGAACTTACAAAACAAACATGCATAACATCATACAGGGGTACCATATATCAATCCACTACCAACAACTTGAATTGTGGTGAAACATTTGCCATTTTTTAAACATTTGTGATGGGCATTTGTGCTTGGTGATTTGCTTTCAGAAAAGTGAGAAAACACATGCAGATCAATGCAATTACAGGGGAACTGTTGCTGTCTGCCTTCTGTTCCCCTTCCCACAAATGCACTCCTCACACTGCAACCAGAGTGATCTAATATAGAATACAGACTACACCCCCCTACCAAAGTTCTAAGTCTCTTCCAGTTTTCCTTTCCAGTATGATATTTCATTACTTCTCACCATCCCAACACACACACACACCATACTATTCACATACATATACTTCATGTCAGAAGATTTGCCCCACTTCATCACTGTACCTCAAACTGCAAGTTATCTAGTCATATAAAAGATCACAACTACCTCTGTGCCTGCAAAGAACACAACATCATTCATTTGGTATTATTACCAAAAAAGCATACATTTATTCCAAGCATTGAGAAAACATCAGATGAACCTATGCTACAAATAACCAACCAGTACTCTACAAAAGTGTCCAGGTTTTAAAGGATAAGGAAATACAGAGAAACATTACAGACTGGAGGACATTAAGGAGACATGACAGCTAAATGCAATGTGGGATCTAGATAAGCCCTTATGAAGGCTTGGAGTTTGCAGACACTTCATGCTGAGTCAGATGAAGCCTCTGAACTTGTTCTCCAAAGGACTGTAACTGCATGTGTTTGTTTAGGGTCTGGGGTATTTTGCAGTAGAGTAAACACTCTCTCCATACTTGGAGCACTCAACTGTCTTTAACACTTGGATACCAATATTAGTTACTTAAATTTGTACAGACCCAATTGAATGCCACCCTGGGCTACACCCTACTGAAATAATCTAATCAAAGGCCTTTAACTGGAATAACTTAATCAAAAGATCCCATGTACAATAGGTTCACACCCACAAGAATGGATTAGTTTTATTTATTTATTTTTTAAATATATTTTTTTATTTATTTTTAAAAGGTACTTAGATAACATAAAATGTTACATAAAAAAATATAAGGGATTCCCATATGCTCCACTACCCACACCTACCACTTTTCCCCACATTAACAACTTCTTTCATTACTGTGGTACATTCATTGCATTTGATGAACACATATTGGAGCATTGCCACTAAGCATGGATTTTAGTTTACATTGTAGTTTATACTCTCTCCGACCCAATTTTGTAGGTTATGGCAGGATATATAATGGCCTGTATCTGTCACTGTAATATCATTCAAGTCAATTCCAAGGCCTGAAAATGCCCCCATATTACATATCTTTTTCCCTCTCCCTGACTTCAGCACCTCCAGTGGCCACTATCTCCACATCAATGATATAATTTCTTCCATTGCTAGAATCAGAATAAGTCTATAGCAGAATAACAGTAAGTCCACTCTAGTCCATATTTTATTCCCCAGTCCTGAGGATTCTGGAATGGTGATGCACTCCACCCTAATTGAGAGGGGGCTTCAATCCCATATGGCTGAAGGATGGAACTCTATTGCTTGCAGTTGTGGTGTGGTGATTGTCCATCCTCACCTCCTTGTTAGTTGTCCTGGGTGAGTCCAATGAACTGGAAAGTAGGTGTTGCAACTCCACTGGGGCTCTGGGCCCAGCTGGCACATGGATAGCCCAGAGATTCAAGTCTCTTGGACGTACACCTACCAACTCCAGCACCAACTATAGGTTCAAGTAAAAGGGACCGAAAAGGCATGTGTAGAGAAGTCACATCTGAGTCCAGCTCTGTCACACTCAGTAGCACAAACTCCAAAGTAGGGCCCACTGGCAAGGCACCAAACTCTGGAGCTATCTGCCCTGACCCTAGGACCTGGGTGTCTCCAGAGCCCTCAGGAGCCCCACTATTTGGGGGTAGTATCTACTTTGGCAGTCTATAAGATACTTGTTCCTCCCACCCCACTCACTTTATTTTTCATTTAAAAAAAAATTATTTTGTTTATTTGTTTCTCTACCCCCTCTCCCCAATAACTTTGTCTCTTACTACATAGGGCATTTAACAGATGCCTTTGGTGCCCAGTATAACATCCCCTCATACCACCACTGATTTCATCCACAGCTCTGGTAGTTCCATGGGCACACAGGTTCTCCTTGTGCTGGCAGCTTCCCTCCCATCTCAATAGCACCCTGCAGAACCTGTTGGTTCTAAGTGAGGGGGTAGTTAACAGCCTTGGAGGAAATCCTCAACCAGTGAAGGAGGGGAACCAGTGGATAAATATTCATGTATCTTTCAGTTCAGATGTTAAAAAAGTCTTTGAGAAAATCATAAGTTTTCCTTATTGATTGCTGGCAAAGGGAGAGAGCTTTTGCAAGTGTTCCAGGGACCAAGAAAACATCTTCCAGGGTCATGGCTCAAGAAATCTGTTGCCATAGAACTTTTATACTTTTGGAGAGCTGAAAGATTACACATCTTTCAGGGATTGCCACATTTGGTTTTCATTAGCTTACTGTTCTTTACTTTAATAAATGTTGGTTCTGTACATTCCCTTTAAACATTAAGTATATCTCCTCTTTGTCTTAAAGCTATAAAAGCTCATCAGCACCTTAGTAACCGTTATAGGTTTATTTCCACTTAAATCACTTAATATGATTTTCATTCATCTTTCTTGCTGTAGACATATTTTGAAATTGATATGGTTTAAATCTTCTTGCACAGGAGTCTCTGAGTGGTGACATACTACTTTCGTTACTGGCCAGCAGACTGACACAATGTCAATAATGATGAAAAAAATCACAAGCTTCCCTACCTTTAAGTTGCCTTAAAATCCTATAGCGCTAAGTGACGAAATTCAGAAAATATCATGCTGATATGATCTAGGCTTTTATTATAGAATTTAAAATGATGGAAAAAATTCCTTAGATGTGCACACCTCTAAGCATTGACTTTTGCTTTGAGGTTTCCTTATAGTACTGATGCTAGTTGAATTTAGGTCACAACAACTTTACATTTCTAAAATTCTTTGAAATACCACATGTTGAGATGGATAACAGAAATGACAACAAATGCCTAAAGTGATACTTACTGTCTTTATCATAGGCTGTGTGGTATAATACATGCTTTATATGCAATTCACATCATCTTCAAAACAACCTGATGAAGCAGGTGCTATTAACTCCATTTTATAAACAAGAAATTAAGATCTAGAGAAGTTAAGCAACTTTCCCCAAAGTAATACACTTGTAAATGCCATATCCATTCAAGGCAGATTTTTGTGACTTAGACCATATTGACCCCATTTGGTTGAAATGGGTCCTTATTTTCTCTCTTCTTCCCTTTCTCCCATTACTCCATCCACCTATCCATCCATATTATTCTACTTCTTCTTAGGATAGACCCATATTGAATGTCTTTTCTGTGCTAGGTTCGAGCCTCGGGATTCATAGGTTAAGGGAATGGAGCCACTGGATAAAGCCACAGAGTTACAATGAACTTAACAGGTAGGTAAGTAGTTTGACTTCCCTGTAGATACAGGAGAAAAAATGTACAACATTACGAACAAATTTAGTCCCAACTGAAAACCTCCTGGGATTGAGATTTTATGTCTTTCCAACCTTTTCTTTAAATCTCACCTTTAATCTTTTTCTGTCTGTGTCTGTTGTAACAGGATTTTATCGCCAGTGCTCTGCTAGAGCTGTCTGCAGGAGGAGGGTCAACTTCTCTCTATAAACAAAATACAGTTGCTAGATGGCGCTGGCTCCTAATCAAGTAGATACAATGGATTGGGAAGGGTCAATTTCTAAAGACAGGTTGACCATCAGTGTTTCCAATTTCAGACTGAGAACTGGTATTTTAAAATTCTGATCTTCCAGCAGGTTTCCCAAATGGGGGGCGTATTTCTCTTTCACTCCCCATTCTTCTCACTTCCTGCTTCTCCATCCCCTTGTTTTCATAATAAAAACCAACAGAAATTATATTTCTTACCCAACAATTCGCCTTTCTATTTTATCCACTATTTCTGTTTTTTTCAACAAATCAATTTTATTGATACGTATTAATAAAACATACAATTCATCCAAAGTGTATGATCAATGGTATTTGGTATAGTCACATAGTTGTGCATTTTCTTGTTTGTTTGTCTGGTTTTTATTATTATTATTATTGAAATAATGAAAATGCTCTAATAATTATTGAAGTGATGAATGTACTATTTCTTTTAGTGATTTTCCTAGCTGAGGATTCCTTTGTCAGCCTGTTCTTGGAGCCTGTACTCTAGCACAAACTCCACTGAAGGTAACTCTATATATTCTGATTTATTCAAATCCAATCAGTGAGAGTTAATGAATTCCTAAGGGCAGGAGATCAATCATGTTCTATTTATACTTAATTAATTTCATGTTACCTCACTTGTCTTTTGAAACTACTTTAAAGCATTTGAGAAGAGTGTATTTGTGATATATTTTTATCTTAGAATAATTTTTCTTATGTTTTTATGGATGTTATGAAACCAACTTTATAAAAATTTTAGTATCCTTAGGACTTTTAGGACATGTACTGCAATAATATTTTTATTGGCAAAAGAAGCCTCTTCACACATTTTGCTCCTCACAAGTTTCCTCATATCCTCTGATGTAGAATTGATCCCATTCTCCTTTGTGGTCCCAAATTATACTCAACTGTAACAGTTTATTGCATGTGCTCATTTTCCTGTTTGCTTCTTTGGTTCCCTGTGCTTCGAAGGATACATGGCACAAAGAATAGGAGCTTCATAAATGCGTTGTTTTGTTTGAAAGAATGGATGAATGGATGGCTTTAAGAAGTGATGAAGTTAGAGAAATGCAGTCTATCCAAAATAAATCAGAGGTGGACTATGTGTGAAGCTACATCTGTGTCAGATATGAGATGTTATGGCACAATATAATTAACTGTTGAAAAAGGTGAAAGCATGATATAATATATACACCTAGGAACTAAAGTTGTGGTATAGAGGGAAAGAGGGGCTGGGTTGGAGGCAGAAAAAGTTTGTCAGGAAAGTGGTCATGTGTGTGCATAGAGGGAGTTTTGATAGATGTGCATTAGGGTAGGGGTGACTTACACCCCTGAAGAAGCTGGTACAAAATGGGCATAGATTCTTCTTTTTTGTGGAAGACTCTCAGCCCTCCCTTTGGTGGCCAGGCCAGTTGCTAATTTTCTTTCTTGACAAAGTAGGGAGACCATTCAGACCAGGAGTCAGCAAACTTTTTCTGTAAAGGGCCAGATAGTAATTATATTCAGCTTTGCAGGCCATGCCCTCTCTGCCAAAAATATTCAACTCTGTCATTGCAAAAGCAGCTATAGACAATATGTAAATGACCCAATTAAACTTTATTTACAGAAACAAGCATTAGGTTGGATTTGACCAATGGTCATAGTTTGCTGACCCCTGAATCAGGGTACAGAGATCATAGCCTGTGCCTATTAGTCCCCTTCTACTCTGTTGTGTTTATCATAATGGGTCTAACAAATTGGTTTAATGTGGAATTAAGGGTTTTCTGCTCAGAGTGAGCAAACAACTTCACTTGCTAAATAACTAAAATTCCTTAACAGAAAACAAAAAATTTTATTCCAATTTGCTGCAGAGTTTTCAGTATTCAAATAAATGAACACAATGTCTGGAACTCATTAATTAAAATATGACCTATCAGTAAATAAAAAAGTTAACATGAATGATATTAAGTCTTTTCTAGTTTTCCAAGGAGGAAGAGACAAAGAGAAGATGATAACTTGAGACACTGAGCTGGGAAAAGTGATAGATATGGAGGTGTTAGGTGAAAAAAGAATTGCAAAAAAGGCTAGTTGAATTAGGGGAAAAATCAACTTTTCTGTCCACACCATTTTCTTAAACTTTATCCAGTTTGCCTCAAATTAATCATAGAAGAATAAATGCTAAGTGAGAAGAATTTTTGTCAGCCATGGCTCTTTAAGCTCTATGGCTTTGTTTTGCAAGATTTTTGAAAAAAAAATTAGATATTGCTGACCACATGTAGAAGGGAATTAATTCTCAAAAGATTCTAATTGTGGTGCCACTCCATTCTGTGAAATCAAAACTCAGTCTAGAGAGGTAGAGTTCTGATCAAAATGAGGTTGTAAGTTTATATATAAAACTGTGTCCTTCCTACCAGCAATAAACATACAACAATGATAGTCATAAATAATTTCTATAGAGCCATTATTGCTTTGGAAAAAAAAGATAAGCATATCTTATGGGCCAGAAACTAAAAAGAAGCAAAATGCAACAAGTAAGGTTAGAGCTGGAAATCTATTATTCTGTATGATGAAAACACAAAAAGGTAGCAAAGAGCTCAGCTTTATAGGGAAATAGGATGTAAGTCTTCACTACTCCAGTCAGGAGCTAAAATAGAAAAAAAAAAAGCTGAAATCATTTTTAGAGATCATAGCCTGTATTTGTACTGCTGGAGAGCATGGCAGAGGAAGAAGAGGCAGCTGAATACAGCTCAAGTCATACATTGACTTGGATACTGGGTCTGCTATAACCCCCGCATAGGAATTTTGAGCTGCCAATATAAGACTTGTTTCTGACTGGAGACTTGAGTAATACAAGTACAGGTAACTATAAAAAGACTAGATAAGGAGAAGTGGGTGCAGAGTGAGGAATAAAAAAATAAATGGTAAAATAAATTGCAAGAAAAATTTAACTTGCACTTGCAAGTAAAATACCATGAATGAAAACTAGTCATAATAGTTACTCAACAAATTGAATATGTGATAAAATCTGTTACCAAGAAGTTTTACTTTCTGAACAGGACATTAAAATGCACAAGGTCTAAATCTTCAAAGACATAAAGGAAAAAGCATATCCAAAAAAGCAAGAACAAAATCTTGTGAACAAAAACAGATGTGTCTGAGCCAAGGACAGGAGATAATTAACAAATGTAGAGGTTGGAGAAATTTTAAAAAAAATCTAATCACTGAAATAAACGCAGTAGGTTGAACACAGCCAAGAAAGAATTAGCCAACTGGAAGAAAGTTCTGAGGGCTTGGCCTGAAATCAGGGCAGACAAAGAGATGGAAATAATAAAATAAAGTTAAGGGACAGAGAGGATAAACTGAGAAGCTCCAACCTACATATAACAGGAGCCCTAGAAATATAAACATGAGGGAATAGCAGAGAGCTAATGTCTCAAAAGATAATGGCTGAGTATTTTGCTGTATTGAAGGAAAAAATGTATCACCAGAAAAGGCACAATGAGAGCTGAAACAGAAAAATAAAATAAGTCCACATTTTGACTCAGCATAATAGAATTGCAGACAATAAAGAATAAATAGAAAATATTTAAATTAATAGAGAAAAAAGGACATTTTACCTATAAAGTGGTAAATATTAAATTGACAATAGACTACTCTGAAGCAGCAATAGATGTCCAAAGTTGTCAGCTAGGCAAAAAAAACGCTCAGCATCTACTCTATACCTAGCTAAGCCATCACTCATTAATAAAGGCAAAATACTATTTTAAGGTATTGGAGTAAGTGAATTTGCCACTCATTGATGATTTGTGAATGAAAAACTACTGAATGAGTGAATCTTGAAGATATCATTGAAATATGACTGCAAATTAATTAACTATTGACTCTAAAATTAATATTAATCATTAATTTTATTGTCTTAAAATGAGTGGAAACAATACTACAGAAAAAGGGAAGGGCAGCTTATAGAAGGTGAAGTGTATTAAGACATTTTTTAGGAGTATGAGAGATGCAGTGAAAACTTTAGGCTTTGTTAGAAAAACATAAAGTGAAGTAGGATTGTTAACACTTTAAGGCTGACCCTAAAAGAATGGAAATACAAACTATGATTTCCAAACTAGCAAAGAGAAGGAGAGAGAGAATGGGGGGTGGGGGGAGGAAGCAAATAAGTGTTAACAAATAAACAATAGAATGGAAAAAGAATGAAGGGAAACAAAAGGAAACAACAACAACAAAAAACAGGGTAGAGAAAAACCACAAAAGAAGTTAGCATAAGTCTAATAAAATCAGCCATCACATTAAATGTAAATTGATTAAATATGCAAATTAAAAAGAAGAGATTCAATTGTATATTAAAAATAAAGCACAGACTCTAAATTTACAAGTGTATCCATATTCTTATTAGAAAGAGTGGTTTGGAGGAAATGGCCGCAAGTAGATACGTAATTTTGGTGTCATTTTTTGTTATTTGAGATTTATATGACATCAATATGACTTAGTTTTCATATTAAAAAAACAGAATTAATGAAAGCAAAATTAATATCATTGAATTTAGCAGCACATCATCATTAAGCATCTCTGCATTTCAGGGCATTTGGAATGAGAGACACTTAAATCTAAATCCTGATTGTGCTACTTGGCTTCATGACCCAGGGCAAGTTTTCTAAGCTTCTGAGACTGTTTTCTCATCTGTAATATATTTTTCTAGAATCCACCTCACCGTTTTTGGAGTCAGGATTAAATTGGATAATATACTTTATATGTTTATTATGGTTCAATATATATTAGCACTGCTCTCTCCCTTTCTCTTACACTTTTTTAATGTGCTTTAGTTTTGAGAAGATGAAACTAAACATTTGGCTTGATTTGCCTCTACAAAGAAGTAAAAAACTTGGCGGTAGCAAAGACTCATTAAATTTCAGTTACCATATCTAGATGACGTTGTTCTAGGAAGCTCTACTGAAAATTCAAGATTATACCCCAGAAAGGGGTTTTTCTAGCTTGCATTTACTATAAATCACAAATTGTGGATGGGCTCTTAGTGACTATTCCAACTCCCTCATTTTACAATAAGGAAAATGAAGTATAGAAAGGATTAATGTGCTGAAGTTACATAGAACAAAGTCTCCCAATCTTTGAAGTACAACAAATCACCTGGAACCTTCTTAAAATGCAGACACTGATTCAGTAGGTCTGGGTGGTACCTGAGTTTCTGCATTTCTGACAACCTCCAGGTGAGGTCAGCGTTGCTGCTCTGTGGACTACACTGAGTTACAAGGGCAGAGACGCTGGCAAAACAAACTTTAGAATCTGAGTCTCCACCAGATATGATGTGTTTTCCACCATGCCACATTTTAGGCAGCTTTCCAAGGAAGTAAACAAGTGTTTGTGTCTGAAATAAAATAAGGCACGTGATGGAGTGGTTTATAGTGCAGGGAAGAATGTAATTTGAATTGAAGTAAAGTCTTCTGGTTGGAAGTCAGATGACAACCCTATCTATAAAAATCCAGATTGAGTTGATCGGAAGACTCATTAGTGAGGAGAGAATAATAAATAATGCCACCTCAAAGTTCACCCTTTGTACCTTGCTGCCAAATTCCCTGCCAAACTTCAGAATCCATCTCTGTTTCAATTGTAAAATATGTGGGCTTCAAAACACCTCCTTCTTACCATGACTGTCACTGGGCCCTTAGAACACACTTGAGAAGACTGAAATCCAAACCAAAACTCCCTGAAACATAAGGCATTAAATTGTTGTATTTGGACTCAGTATTTTTTAGTCAATTTTATTTAGGCAATATTCTTTGGCCAAATACTTCTTGCTTCTGGGATTGAATAAGACTCTTCTACTCTTGGGCTCAATTTCCATGCCTGTTCTCACACTAATTATTAAAAGAAGAAGAAATACTTAAAATTGTTCTTTAAGTGCTAAGTTCTTAGATTTATAGATTCAATAAGAAACAGTGCCTCTTCAATTTTTCAGGGCTTGTGCTGATTTATATGGGCTTTGCTGGCACAAAAATTAGATTAAATTTTTTTTATTGAATTTTGTCTGAAATGCTTAAACTTGAAGGGAGACTTCAAGAGAGAAAATTCATTCTCCCAATTCTCTCGTTGGATTTGGCTTTGGGAAAACCGAAGGTGTAAGCGTCGACTCAGCACCTAGTTCATCTCTAAATGCCCCCCAGTCTGCCCACCCTATCTAGGGGAATAGGGGAATTATCCCATTCATAATCTCACTGGAGTTATGTATCTAGCAAGATACTTCAAAGTGTTGTAGCCTGATTACTGTCTGTGTCGATAGGGGTTTGAATTTTCCAGGATCCCAGCAGTTGAGCTGAACTCCTTCTGACTACTCATCAATGACAGGATAACCAGGAGACTTCTCTAGTGAATTTGGAAAAACTTGTGTGTCAGAGATCAAAATTCAAATTTCTGGGCTGCAGCTTCCTGTAGTTCTAATCATAGACTTTCCCTGTTTAGTCATGATTTTCTTCATTTGATCTCAGTTTGGTGTCCAGAAGTCCAGTAGGTGCTTCATGCACCTCGATGAACATCGAATCAGGAGGACAATTAAATAGCTGAGAACAATGAACTCAGTGAACTCTACCTTTCCTCTTTGTTTAAATTCAGGAATTCTTCTAGGCTTCGCTTTCAGGAGGATCAAAACCCTTTGTTTTTACCCTCCAGCGGTAGACCACCAACAAAGTGTGGAATTGGTTTCATTACCTTGTGAGATTGCCGGTGACAGTGACTCATGCCAGGATAGTTATTTGCTTCCTGTGATATTCCTGCCATGCAGGTGGTTGGTTATAAAAAAAAGTTATTTTCAGATATGTCCTGAAATAATATCACCTCTGTTGGGTTGCCTAAGGTAATAGGACACTGAAGGATACAGGGTAGGGGTCCTCAGTGTGTGTGAGTGGCAGAGAAAGGTACTGAAATGACAATGTATAAGTTAGCATAGTCAGGTGTAGAATAAAATTCTATAATTGTTTATGGCTTAAAAATTACAAAACATTTCATTAACGTTATTATCTAGTTGGCTAAATTAGTAGACTGTGGTAGTAAGTGATTTTTGAGTAACATTCTAATATGAAATCAATGTTTACTATGAAAATTGTTACATATAGACATTGATGCCTATTCTTTGCATTTGCCATGGTATTTTTTTTTTCCCTAGGAGGAACACACCCATCCCACCACTGTTTCCAGTCCCTTATACAGAAGAGTAAAGAATAGATTTCTGAGAAGTTTATTTTTGGCAGGTAGAGTTTACATAGTGCTTTTGAGGTTTAGGTGCTAAATGGATTCTAACTATTAAAACATTGTCAGTGCCAGAGCATTTATGAATCCATACTACTAGTGAGTCAGAAATATTTTTAAAAATATGTACTCCATAACGCACCCACGCCTACCCTGACTCCCACCCCCTACGAACACAGAGGTTTTTCATCTTGGGATAAGTTAAATGCTCCGTTTCCTATTGCCCCAACTTAATTCTGTAAAAACACATTGAGATCAGTTGTCCCTGCAGATTTAATTACTCAACAAGCATGCATTGTTGCTGTGGAGTGCCAGTTCTGGAGCAACCAGCAAGTTCCTTAGGTCCTGTTCTCCAAAATCTCTCTCTTCACCCAGTCTGGAAGCCCAAGTGGCCCCTCTGGGTACTATATGTGAGGGGCTGTGAGACCATTATGAGTAAGGCAATAGCTTTCCCATTGGCATGGTCCTGGAGTTCTTCTGAGGAACGATGGGTCAGTGGCCCTGGCTGCTGCTAGCAACCTGCCTGCTCTCCTGGAGTTGCTGTTTTTTCTCACTTTATTTTTGTACTTAGATTTTATTACTATGTAAATATACAAATATCAGAAGAAACCCAGATGTACTCTGAGAGGATATTACTGGCTTAATCTCATGAGATATCACAGGTCCCATATATATTTTTTAGCAGCTATCAATTGGATATTTCAGATTAATCAAAGAGGATATGACTTTGCTGGAGGAACCAATTGGTGCTGCTGTCAGTTTTTCCTGTGCATGGTTCTATCATCTTCTTAATTAGATGGTAGGAGAATTTCTTTAGACTCTGAGTCAGAATAAGATCTAGGAAAGGGGTGACATGATCTATATTCTTAATTTAAGAGCCTCCTTCTAATGATCGATATCTGCATCAAAGGTGTAGCTTTTATGCTTTCACTTTAAATATAGATCAAGCAGCACTTCTAACTCATCTATCTTCTCCATTAAACATTTAATTTATTATCCTTTTTATTTAAAGCTTGAGATGAGGGACCTATTAGTTGTTAAAGCAAATGGATACCTTTTTTTGACTGAAATTGAGGGCTTCTGAAAGAAAGCAGCAAACTGGAACTGAAATTAGACAATTTGGATACCTCAGTGGTTTATAAATGAATGACAAGATATATGCACTCATTTAAATAATTGTTCGATGAAATTTCCAAAGTACATCCTACCTATAATTAGATAATTACTTATTTCACTTGAAGTGAAAACAGGAGAAGTGAATTTAAGTACTCAGTGAAAATTTCCAATCTACACTGGTGTAAGGGGACAGGACTAAGGCCCATCCTACACACTGAGTTAAGGCTGGGTTTTTTTGTGTGTGTGTTCACGCTGTCCTATGGTGTTTTTTTTCTTTTAAAGATTTATTTATTTATTTAACTTTTTATCCATTTTTACACACACACCCCCACCGTTTTTGCTGTTTTGTGTCCATTCGTTGGGCATTTCTCTGTGTCTGTTTCCTGCCCTCTCTTCTCATCCTTCTCCTCCTTTCTTCACCAGGATTTGATCCTGGGAAACTTGGATGTGGGAGACAGACGTTCTGCCACCTGCGCCACCTCAGTTCCTGGTTTTACGGCACGTCTCATCTTCGCTCTCCCTTTGTGTCACTATTCTGTTATGTCAAAATCTTGCTATGTGTCTCGGCAGGACCTTTCATGCCCGCATGCAGGGCCTGGCGGTGTGCACACTTTCTATATATATATATATATATTTTTTTTTTTTTTTTTTCTTAATTTTACCGAGAGATCTCGGGGATCGAACCCAGATCCCTTCATATGGGAGACGGACACCCAACCATTTGAGCCAAATCCACCCCCCTGTCCTATGGTTTTAAACAAATATGCCCTGCACCATACAAATAGAACATAAAAATAAAAGAAAGGGCAAGAAAAAATCCTTTATTAATTTAATTCTTCAGTTAATATTTATTGAGCATTTTCTATATCCTTTGCATTGTGAGAGGTAAATGACCATGTACTAGCTTATTTTTGGCAACTACATGATATACCATCTCTAGCAATTTGAAATTATTTTATGAATCCCCAAAAGAGAAAAAATTGTTTTAAACGAATCCATTCCTGTGGGTGTGAGACTCATTTGACTAGATTACATCAGTGAGGTGTGATTCTTGTTGCATGTCCGCTTTCTTGCTGGGTCTGATATAAAGGGAGAGACTGACTCACATAGACACACACAGGAAAAAGGGAACTGTCATGTTCGATTCTGCCATGTGAGAGAAAAGATTCCAGTTTTGCCTGTAGCTGTGCTGCAAGAACAGAAGCCCTAAGAGACAAGCTCTATCCCAGGAGGGAGAGGACTACAGGATCACTTAAGTATGAAGGCCCCTGAGGCTGGGCCCATGGAGCAGCTCTAGAGGAGACAGCAAGCCCGGAAGGGAAGGCAGAAACCACGGCAGAGATCAGCGGCCATCTTGCTTCACTGCATGGCAACATTGGTGAGAGAGCACCAATGACGCTGGTGAGAAAGCATCTCTGTGGATGCCTTGATTTGGGAAATTTCATGGCCTTGAAACTGTAAGCTTTTACCCCAAATAAATTCCCTTTATAAAAGTCAACACATTTCTGGTACTTTGCATCGGCAGCCCTTTGGCAAACTGATACACCATCTATTATCACCTCAACCAGCTTTCCTCCTCACTACTGTTCTACAACTGCCAAATCCTGGGGCCCTAATGTCTACTGGACCAGTTCAGTTTTCCTTGTTTTGACCATCTCTGGAAAGTTGTTTGCTCTAGCCCTCAGGGTCTTCTAGCTCTTCCTTCTTATTAACCATCCATCTGATCAACCCTGGGGCCCTAATGTTAACTTTCCTAAGTGGTGCTTTGTTAATGAGTGTGCCCATTCCTTCTGTGAGCGGGATTGTACATTTCTGGTTGCGGTTGCTTTGCTGCCATAGGCCACAAGAGGACCTAGATTCATCAGAGCCTTCATCATAATGAACTCAAAATAGATGTCCTCTCTCTCCACTTGTTCAACAGATTAAACGTTTTTCCTGAAACGAAGTACATTATGCTTGTTAAACAACCCTGTATGTATCACTGAACTATCGAGAAGAAAAAGATGACTGACAAAGGCTTACTTCTTCAAGGTACTTAGTGGGTAAAGAGGGAAAATGTTTCCCCTGGTACAGCTTACTTTTCAGTGCTGTCAGAGCACACCTTTTCTTGGAATGCCTTGAGCACAAGTGGGCACTAAGCAGGGAAGACTGCTTTAAGACTTTTCCATATTCTTCATTTCCTTGACCATTGGTGGGCAGTGTTCAGAACAGTATAGCTTCCCCAAATTGCCAAAATGGGCAACTTTTTATTTTTCTTTCTAGCAGAAAATAATTCTCAAAGAACTCCTGGAAATTCTTAGTCTTTGGTTAGATTAAAAAGCAAGATCATAACTCTATACATTTTTAAATTTTCATCCTGACCTGTGCAATTTTGCTAAGATGACTTTGCTAATAAAATCCAATGTATAAATGTTTGCCTCTGAGTGTTGAGGCTGTGGACAATATTTATAACCTTAAGCTTGATGACTATATCCTATTTATGAACTGAGTTCCTTAGAAATTTGGGCCCTCTCTCTCGCAGTCTTCCTATGCATGTGCCACTGACCAATAAAGTTCTAAGGGAATGGAGTTGCTCAGGAGACCAAGGATCTGCCTTATGTATTTTTGTGACTCCCACATCCCTTGATCATATTGCAGATACATACCCAACTTCTTATCCCTTTAGGTAATTTATATGGAGTTAAAAATTTCTCCTTTGTGATTCTTCAGAGTTTACTTCCTATTGCTGTAGATATCCTTACCTTATCCAGGCAACCCTTCTTACTCCTTCTATCTACAAAAATGTTTCTCAACACTAGCTGCACGATTCACTTACAAATGAATCTTTATGAAATCACAATGACAAAGACCTCACCATCAGAGATTCCAATTCAGTTAATCTGTGATGAGACCCAGGCATCAGTATTTTAAAAGATCTCTATTGTGCAGTTGGAGTTTAGAATCACTGATCCAGAACAGATGATTTGTCCAACAAGCCACTTACCAACAATAATAATTACATGTGTTACAAGCTTATCTCATGCTCATCTATGTAGAATATTGGGAGTTTCTACTCTACTGGACCCTTCATATAATGGAGGAACACCTTTTAGACGAGACCACAATTACTACCACCACCATCCTCAACACCATCAATAATTATAAACTACACATTTGAATCCTTGGTACCTTGCACAGAACCTGGCACATTTGAGGTACTTGACCAGTCTTTATTGACTAAATGACAAATGCCTACTTACTGAGCAATTTTTAAGAATCAAAGAGGCAGATTATGTAGTTCTTACATGTAAAGGAGGTCTTTTCTGAAATTCCAATTCCAACTCTGTGGATATAGGATCATGTAAAATTCAAGTACCTGACTTTTGCTGTTGAGAATAATTAAGTTGTGATGATAGGAAGCCTTTAGGCTCTAGAGAAGGGGAAAAATTCAAAGCTAAAGAAATTTGAATGGTAATTAATTCCCAGATTTCCAAGTGTGTTAGTTATAAGATATCAATAAATTCTTTTCTGCAATAGATTATATCATCTTTTCACCGAGAATAAAATCTTGTATAGTTCATAAAAGTATCACTATTTTTGTCCATCTTGACTTGGGTGGGAGTGTAGATAAAGGTGAGAAATTAGGGAAAAAGGATCATGACTTTAGGGTTGAAAAGGAGAAAGAAAAAGCTTTTCTCCTCAAGACAAGGAGAGTTAGAATAGGAATTGTTTCTTTACTTACAGCACAATATTGTGTTAGCTTAAAAGAATAATTTTGGCGCTTCCTGCCTTCTTTGACATGCATCTTATGCTTTTTGTTATTGTGTCCACCTCTCCTACCCCCCATCCCCCCAATGATCTTCAACAAGCAGCAATCTTTGGAAGGTAGACATTTAACCAGGAATTTGCTTAAAGGTAATCCAGAGAGTTCTAGTCCCCGCAGAATGTGCCACATTCAAATAAGGCCTTATGCTCAAATAAGAAATGCTGTGTACCATAGCCCCAGCCTTATCTTAAAAAATCACAATGCACACTAGCATATTAAAGCCTGAAGCCTGAAGTAAAGAAATCTGATTAACTTTGTTTAACCTAGCATTCTCCAAATTCATGAAAGCTGGGAACCCTTTATAGAATACTTGCTACAAACGTCAGAGCTAGAGATCTGTGGCATACACTTTGAGAAATACTGAGTTGACCCATTCTGCCCACATTATATTTTGCATTGTTTTACCTTAATTCTATTATTGTGGGCCTTTATTCATTTATATTTCTTAAGACATAATAAACGAGTAAAAGAAATACAATTTAGGGAACTAGGTAGAAAGAGAAGGGAGGTGAAGCTAATAGAAGGTAGAAAGAAATCTAGAACCAAGATGCTGTGAAAGGGGAAACCCAATTAAAGTATATTCTAGCAGATCCAGGACGTTTCACATATACCATCTAATTTAGGGAGAAGGGAAGAGAGAAGGAAAGAACAGACTGATGACTTTGAGTGTGCAATTACAGGATTTCTACTCTGCCCACAATCAGACAAAACTTGGTCTTCAGACATACAGCTTGTTCAAAAGAAAGAGGCTGAATGTGAGTTGAACTTGAAATAATTATTTTTTAGAAGACTTAGTACAGAGAAAAAAATGTCAAGTTTTTTTGTGATGATTTTGGAAAAATTGCTCTGAGTCCTCTCGAAGACATGGTTGTGAGCAAAAATCCACTTTAAAAAATACTCTTTGGGTAATGTCGTTCTGTGCATTCCTACCATCATGTTTACCATAACCAAAACCTAACTAAGAATCCTTTGGCTATAAATAGAGGCCTTTTTTCCCCCTTCATTATTCCACTTTTAGGAAAATAAATACCAATAAAAGAAGCTGATGAAAAGATTTATGAGAAGTAAAATAGCCACATGAATTCATAGTTTCCATAGTGCTCCCACATTGAGTATCCAATTTGGCATAGACTGGGCTACAGTAATTATCTTAGTTTGCAGAAGAGTGTTAAATGATTTGCCCAAGATTACATTGCTAGGATAGCCTAAACTTTAACTCAGTTCTTCTGCCTCCAAAGTCTATCTTCATTCCAATACATGTGCAGCTGACATGCCTAGACCTTCTACTTCTGCAATAAATTCATATTTAAAATCCACAGAAAAATGGTCAGTTAATAGCTATTACCTAATTATCACTGAGAACTTATTATATTCTGGGCCCTGTTTTAGGTCCTTTCCATAAACTGCTTCATTCATCCTCACAATATTCCAGTGGAGATGGCACTGCTATTATCCCCATTTTACTAAAGAGGAACTGAGACTTGAGAAGGTTGGTCAGTCTGGAATTGAGACTTGGGTCTGTTTGACACTAAAGCCCATGCTCTTGACCCCATTGCCGTTTGTAATAGTTTTCTATTGCTGGTGTAACAAATTACCACAAACGCAGTGGCTTAAAACAACAAACATTCATTATCTCTTTTTCACGAAGATGGTGCCCCTGTCCTTCCCAAAACCAAAGCAAAAGCAAAAGCTTTGAAAGCCAAGAAGGCAGTACTGAAAGGCGTCCACAGCCACAAAAAAAGAAGAGCCGCATGTCACCCACCTTCTGGTGGCCCAAGATGCTGCGTCTCAGAAGGCAGCCCAAATATCCTTGGAAAAGCACCCCCAGTCAGCCGTGAAGAACACTGAAGGCAACTCCACACTTGTGTTCATTGTGGACGTCAAGTCCAACAAGCACCAGATCAGTCTGGCTGTGAAGAAGCTCGATGACATTATTGTGGCCAAGCTCAACACCCTGATTAGGCCTGATGGAGAGAAGAAGGCATATGTTCGACTGGCTCTGACTATGATGCTTTGAATGTTGCCAACAAAATTGGGATCATCTAAACTGAGTCCAGCTGGCTAATTCTAAATACATGGTTTTTTTCTTTTGTTTTTTTTTTACCACAAAAAAATTATCTTACAGTTCTGAAAGACACAAGGCCAAAATCAAGGTGTTGGCAGGGCTGCATTCCTTTTAGAGGTTCTAGAGGAAAATCCACTTCCTTGCTTTTTCCAGCTTTTAGAGGCCGCCTGCATTCCTTGGTTCATGGCCTGTGCCTCTATCTTCAAAGCCAGAATATTCAGCCAAGTCTTTCTCATGCTGCCATCTCTATTGCTTCTCATCTGCCTCACACTATCCCTTTTAAGGACCCTTGTAATGACATTGGGTCTACCTGGGTAATCCAAGATAATCTCCCTATTTTAAGGTCAGCTGATTAGCAAACTTAATTTCACCTGCAACCTTAATTTCTCTGCCATGCAACATAACATATTCACAGGTCTTAGGGATTAGAATATGGACATCTTTGGGGAGGGGGTCATTATTCTTTCCTATCATACCATTCATTCTTTTGCTTTTCATGGAAAGGAAGATTCAGCTAGGTTTAGAACATAGTACTGTATTTACATAGGTAGAAATGTTACCAGAATATTTTTAAAAGACATGAAAAAATAAAGATGGAAAAAAATGACTTTTGATGAACAATGAAGAATTCAAAAATATGATTTTAATAAAATGACCTGGATTTACATAGTACTGTGCAGGGTACAAAGAGTTTTCACACACATCTGAGCTCATCAGTAACCTATGTGGTTACTAGGTAGGACAGTATAGGACTTTCCAGTTAGTTAACCCTTTTTACCTCCTTATATCCCTCCTTCCTTCCCACCTTCATTTCTTTCTTTTTTTTTTTTTTTTTTGCCCCTGGTTTGTTAATATTTTCCTAAAATAAATCATACGATGCAGGCCTAGTAAAAAATATAATTTTAACCTAAAGTAAACACATTAAAGTTTTTCACAACTTTCTATTACTTTTTGATTTAGTTTTCAGGGAACTCGAATGTGGGAGAAACTCTGAGTATCATTTGCAGATGACAGGTTCTTGAGCTGGTTTATCTCATCAATAAGAGGAACATGAGAAGAAGGTAGGCATTGCTAGCACTAAGAATGAAGTTAGTAAAATATAAGTATTCATTTAAAAAAATGTATTGAGCATTTACTCTATTCCAGGCATTACTCTAGGCTCTCGGGATAACAACACAGAGGTCTTTGATGACCTTGTCACAAGTTTTACAATGGCATAGTGAAGATGAAACTGATTGTAGTGAGTTCAAGATTGATTAAAGAATAGGAAGTAGAGACAGCAAGTACAGACACTTTTCAAAGACAATTTTTTAAAGCAGTTTTTGGTTTACGGAAAAGTTGTACAGAAAGTACAGAGAGTTTCCCTATACCCTCCTGACTTCTAGTTTTCCCTATTATTAACATCTTGTGTGAGTATGATATATTTGTTACAATTGATGTACCAATATTGGTACATAATTATTAAAGTCCATAGTTTACATTAGAGTTAATACTTTGTGTTGTACAGTTCTATGAGTTTTTAAAAATGTATAAGGCCAAGTATCCACTATTACTGTATCATACAGAATATTTTCACTAACCTAAGAATGTCCTATGCTCTACCTAGTCATTTCCCCACCCTGAACCCATGGCAACCACTGATTTTTTTGCTCTCTCTATAGTGTTGCCTTTTCCAGATGAGTTGGACTCATCCAGTATGTAGCTTTTTCAGACTAGCTCCTTTCACCTAGCAATATGTATTTAAGGTCCCTCCATGTCTTTTCATAGCTTGATAGTTCATTTCTTTTTATTTCTGAATAATACTCCACTGTATGGATGTACCACAGCTTGTTTACCCGTTCACCTATTGTGGGATGTCATGGTTGCTTCCATTAGGCAATTACCAATAAAGCTATTATAAACAATCATAAGTAGAGATTTGTGCAGGCATAAGTTTTCAACTCATTTGGGTAGATACCTAGAAATGGGATTGTTGGCTCATATGGTAAGTCCATTTTAACATTGAAAGAAATTTCAAGACTATCTTCCCAAGCAGTTGTACCATTTTGCACTCAAGCCTGTTTGACACTGGAGCTAGCAATGAATGAACATTCTTAGTGCAACCTCACCAGCATTTGGTGGTGTCACCATTCTGGATTTTAGGTGTGAAGTGGTATAGAAACCTTTTTTAAAGAAGCATACCAATAAAGGGGAAGGGCAGCAAAATAAAGTAGGGGGATCATGAGTCAAGGAAGGCTTTTTTAAAGATGGGAGAAATAACATCATGTTTAAAGGCTGCTAGGAAAAGACAACTAGAGAGGAGGAAATTGATGATTCAGGAGATGGGACAATTGCTGGAGCAATATTGTTGAGCAGGTGGGAAGATATGGAGATGCACCACAGGGAAGGCATTGGCCTTATATAGATTGAAAGAGAAGAAGAAGAAAAGGCAGAATACATGGCACAGATGCAAACAGTTGGTAGAAGTGATAGCAACTTGCGGTACTTCTGAGAAGTAAGAGGCAAGGTCATCAGATGACAGTGCAATAAAGGGAAGAGTGGTGGGAAATTTGAGGAGAGAGAGGAAAGTATCATTTAGGAGAGTGGGAAAGTGAGTATACGAGGGAATTGTGGTGGGATTGCTGGTCATGAATTTCAGCATGGTTCTGTGTTTTTCTCCAGCTCCTCCAGGTATAGGATGTTAAAACCCAATCATAACAATTTGGGCTAGACTATATTTAAATTGGTAAAAATGTTGTTTCTCTCTGGATCATTGTTATGAATGAAGCCTTTAGTGTGGCTTCATTAATGTGATCCACCTTCTGGTAGCATTTGTGTTTTCAACAGTAGAGGAAATCTTTACCTAATACCTAATGATTTAACAGTGGAATTTCAGACTTCAGTAATAGCCTTGGTGGAGAAATATTTTTGGAGAGTGAGTCCAATTGCTGTTCCTCAAATAACAGCATATTGTTATCAACTGATGCATGAATTTGGACCTTTATAAATAAGTACTTGTAATTTCAGATATCTACTTCTGGCAGAAGCTATTAGGCTGATGTGAGCACGCCACTTAACTGCTCTAGGAACAAGAGAAAAATGAGAACGAGGAAAGGTTTAAGAGAGTAAGATGCTTGTAAATCTTCTTTGTTACTGTGCTATGGCTGTCTTTTAAATCTGTGAGTCATTTCCAGGGTTTCTAACTGGAGTAAATGATAAACATCACAAAGATTCCCAATATTTCCTTTGGCCCATTATTAGGATGCTAAACTTTAACACCTTTGGAAAATTAGAGTGTAGCAGTGTCTTCATAAAATGGGATACTAACCCTGTTCACCCCTTCCATTTAATAAAGACAAAGGAGATGTCTTTCTCCTTCTTAAATGGCAGGGCTAACCTTATAATCTGTCATAGCTCCACTAAAGCAAGAAAATTCTGAGAAAAATCTTCTGACACATTTTTCTAGACTTCTGGAAAAAAGCATATAAAGAAGCAAGAGAGCCTGATAAAATGAAGACAGCATACTGTTCTGTCTTTTCCCTTAATTGGAAATGCTGTTTTATAAGAAGCTCTATTTTATTTTCATGTATTTCAAAGAAGAGTAGGACAGTTCGATTAAACTAGAAAAATCTTCATGAGTGTTTTAACCTTATTATTCTATATCAGAGCTCATAGAGCTCATGGTCCAGGTTACAATGAGAATCTTAATTTCCAAATGTATTATTCCCAAACAGAAACACAAAGATAAACAGCATAAAATATAATGCAATACGATACAGCATAATACAAATCTATTTTACAACTGCAGTTTAGTGGACTTTCTTCATGACTAAGACTTTTCTAGTTTGAATGCCATTTATTAACCCATCCATCATATTTAGCAAATATTTATTAAGTATCTACATATTACTAGACTTCGTGCTAAATGCTGAGAATACAGAGATTAGGTGGTGATTATCCTTGTCCTCATAAAGCATACAATCTAATCTTCCACCACAGTCAACAGATACTGATCAATTTTGATATATCTATACTAACCTCCAAGTAATTTTCTTCTCCTGCTTTTGCTTTTATAAAATCATTCAGTTTAAAGAGGGAAAATTTTCAAAGTCGTCTGTTACCAGTTAATTTGAGATACTCTATGTAGACCTATCCTCCTTCTTTTTCATTCACTTTCATTAAGTACTTTTGTCTTTATCCAGGGTTGATGAGTATATTTATGAGACAGTTTTCTTTGCTTTCATCGTGAATGGTATTTTTGTGGTGAGAGTAAAGGCTAATAGTAGTGGACTTACTACAAACTGAAGGCTTTTTACCAAATAGCAGGTGAATAGTTTATAATTCTTCCCAGAATTTCAAATACATTTTGGGAGAAGCAAGGATGGAAGGAAATTATACCAGGGCTTCTTAAAATGAAGTGAAATTTCTACTTGGCCACATTTTAAAAAAAAGAAGCCAGCTAAGTCATATTTCTTTTATCTGCACGAAATGAATGGCATTTCAATCAATAGATCCAACAGCAAAGAGTAAGCCATGGTATGTACAGCTGCCAATGTCAAATTTAGTAAGTACTCAAGAACACATTGGCAGGGACAAGTTTTGTGCAAATGTTGGTTTGTGAAAAGCAAATTCTCATGGTAATTGTTGGTGACCATGGAGATCATGTTCTAAATTAACATTATAAGATTATTGATTTGGAGGTAGGAAATGCATTTATTCTAAAAGCTCATTACCTAGCAACCACTGAGGCAGAGTCACCCAATCAGAAATAGGCTTTCTTATGGAACTATGGAGGTCAAATTACATGTACTCTTTTTTTCATATTGAAAAATAGGTCTGCATATAATAGAACTTTCATGGCGATTTACTTTTCAATCCTGTTCAAAACTCGATTCTTTTATAAAGAATAGGAAAGAGCATAAAAAGACCTATTAGGGTGCTTGGGAATTGGAAAAAAAATAAATTACTTGCCATAGGTTCTGTCATTTTTATTTTTCTTCATTTTTTTCAGGGGGGTGCTTGCTTTCTTCCTTTCCTTTTTACATTCCTCCCTCATTCTTTCCTTCTCTCTCCTCTCCATCTTTCTCTGTCTCTCCCTCCCTTCCACTCTGTGCCTCCCTCCCTTTCACTTTCCCACCCCATCCTGTCCTTGCCCCCTAAGGATTAACCATGTGTAAAACTTTAGAACTTATATAGACAGAACTATACAACCAACATAACCTCATATCATGTGACATTTCTTTTAAAATATTTTTGTTCTGAAATATTTTCCTATATCATGTTGCTCAAGGTCAATCAGGAAATCCCAGCTAGATGGAACACAAAATATGAATGGTTATGGTTGTTGCTTTGATGCCTCTGGAGTACAATTCCAATTTAAGCAACAGTCAATATTGTCCTGTGGGGCAGCAGGTGGGAAAAAATGTAGCTGGATACTCCCTTTGGGTGAATGATCTCATGGAATATAGTTGTCAGGAGGTGCAAATCTAAATTTACTCGTTCAGTTTATGGAGTTGAATATTAATCCACAAGGAAACAATTTTCTTCAATGACAATAAATATTTGCACATCTGCCTTAAAATTCTACTAATTTCCTTTCACATGTCAATGTGGTAGAAGTAATTTGTTGCCCCTGTATAAAAAGTGTGATCTTTTGGGGGTGGTGGTGACATACATCTTTAAAAATCTGTTATCATAGCCCATCACATGTAAATCCAGGTTAGTTTTTTTTCTTGAATACGTGATGAAACATAAGAATAAATTTAACATTCATATTAAAACTAGGAAGGTAAAATATTCAATGTTTGTAACCTCCTTTACATAGAATGCCTATATAATTCTTAATGATGTTTGATTACTTCTGATCATATCTCAAAGGCTGAAGTGGTTGCTGTCTAGAAAAAAGTAATTCTACCCTAATTCTTTGCAGGGAAATAATTACATGAGCCCTATTGGTAGCTATAGCCTGAACCCTTATAAATTGGTCCAAAATCTTTCAAAAAAGTTTAATTTTTAAAGTTTTGTAGATTCACTTAGCACATCTCCTTTTGCCATAATTAATGTTAAAATCTCCTGGTTACCTGCTGAGTGCCCTGTGTGAATGACGAAATGCTTAGAGAATATGGCTTGACAATTTAAGCCGTTAGTTATTAAACTGATTGTGGTAAACTGAATTATGTACCCTAATTTAAGCATGTGCTTAACCTTAACACAGTCTTGTGGGTGTAAACACATCATAAATAACATCTCTTGAAGACGTTATTTTTAGTTAAGGTATGGCTCAATTTAATGAGGTTGGGTCTTAATCTGGATTAATGGAGGCCTTATAAAGAGAAAGAAACCAGAAGCCAGGGGCAGAGAAAGCCACGGGGAAGAGTTGGAAGTCAGTGGGAACCCAGGTGAGAAGGGATTTGCCACGTGGTGGAAAAGTCAAGGAAGCCAAGGATTACCGGTCAGCCAGAATGCTGCCTACCCTGAAAGAAAGAAAGCCTTCTATCCTCTGAAACCATGAGACAATAAACTCCTGTTTTTAAGCTA
The DNA here is from genome assembly GCA_026826555.1 of Tolypeutes matacus. Lineage (NCBI taxonomy): Eukaryota > Metazoa > Chordata > Mammalia > Cingulata > Chlamyphoridae > Tolypeutes > Tolypeutes matacus. Next base: position 14,867,371 of record JAKSZT010053881.1, read on the forward strand.
TTTGTTATAATGCCTGAGTCTGGTAAACTAATATCTTGATAATGTTAAATTTATGTAGCAGTTTGGAGTTCTGATGTTGTAGTCTTGGGCTGGAGCCCTGGGAAGTAAGCATACAGAGGAGCTTGGTCGTGAGGAAGAAGAGAAAGCCCTGGGGGAAAGAGACTAGCTGTTCGCCTGATAGTCTACAGCTGGCCTTGTGGAGAGAACAAGCAGCTGAACATGAAGAGAATCAATCCTGGAAAGAGAGGAAACCAGGAAGCCAGACCCTTCACAGAGTTGGGTGAGGGAAGTAACTTATGCTTTATGGACTGGTAACTGTAAGCTTCTACCCCAAGTAAATACCCTTTATAAAAACCAACTGATTTCTGGTATTTTTGCATCAGCACCCCTTTGGGCGACTAATACTGTTTATAATCAAGTTACCAAGAAAGACATGCTTTATTCCCCAATTCCTATCTTCTGTCCGTTAGACATACTGCAGTCCAAGATGCTCTATGGAATTCGGTTGTAAATAATTTATCTATATATACAGATAACTTGAAACATGACGATGCACATAATTTAGGATTAAGATCCTTCATCAGCATTAGTAATGTTTTCCATAATTCATTCATTAACAAATATTTATTGACTGTTAATGAAGGATCAGAATTAGCGATTTAACAGTAAATAAAACAAACAAAAATTCCATCCTTGTAGAGCTTACATTCCACGATGATTTTAATTACAACATTACGAACTAAATATTTAATGGGAATTATGTATGAAGTTGAGTAACGTAACTAGATTTTTTTTATTGAAGTAAAATTTATATGCAGTGTCATATACAGATTGTAAGCAGACAATTTGATGAATTTTGATAAATATATACTCCTGTGTAACTACCATTGCAATCACATTATAGAACATTCCCATCACCTCAGAAAGTTCTCTTACACACTTTGCCAGTGAGTCCCTACCCTGCATAAGGCACCACTCTTCCAATTTCTTAGATTTCATATAATTAGGATTATATAGTATGCACTCTTTTGTGTCTTGCTTTTTTTCACTCTGCATAAGGAATCTTAGAAATCTTAAAAACATTCATGTTGTATCAGTACTTCATTCCTTTTTATTGCTAGGCAATATTTCATTGTATGACTACACCACAATTTTTTTATCCATTCAAATGTTGATGGATATTTGGGTTGTTTACAGTTTGGGGTTCTTATAAATAAAGCTACTACAAACAATCTGGTATAATTCTTTTCCATACAAATCTGTTGTCATATATATATATATTTTTTTTTTTTTTCTTCCAGACTGCAGCTTGTAGTTTCATTTTTTAAACTATGTCTCTTGATGAGCAGAAGATTTTAATTTTGATCAATTCAATTTATCAATTTTTTTATTTTATGGTGAGTACTTTTTGTTTCATGAAAGCTTTGCCTACTCAATAGTCACAGTGATATTCTATGCTTTTCTCTAGAAACTTTAGAGTTCTAGCTTTTGCTTTTGGATCTATGGACTCATCTCAAATTTTATTTTTCTGTGGGGTAGAGGTTGAGGTTTGTATTTCTGCCCATACATTTATCCAGTAATTAGTGCACCATTTGTTGAAAAGACTATCCTTTCCTGCATTGACTTCCCTTGGGGTATTTGTCAAAAATCAATTGACCATCTATGATTCTGAACTATTTCTGGACTTTATTACATCTCATTAATCTATTTTTTAATATTTATGCAATACTACATTGTATTTATAAATCAGGCAGAGACTCAAATTTTTTCTTCTTTATTCAAGGTCATTTAGCTTGACTCCTTCCATGTAAAGTTAAGAATCAACTTTTTGAGTTTTACTTAAAAATACTTATTGGGAGTTTTACTAAAATTGTGTTAAATCAGTAGACCAATTTAAAGAGAATTGATATTTTAACATTTATTCTTTCAACCTATAAACATGGTATATCTCCCCACTTATGTAAGTGTTCTTTTATTTCTTTCATAAATGATGTGTAGGTTTGCACATATTTTATTAAATTTATTCTATAGTACTTTATATTTCCTGATTCTATTTTAAATAGAATAATTTTTAATATCATTTTTCTGTTATTTGTTATTGATATATGAAAATTTAATTGACTTTTGTATATTGACCTTTCATCTTATGAACTTGCAAAATTTGCTTATTATTGCTAGTGATTGTTGTATATTCCTTAGCATTTTCATTATGTTAGCTGCAAAGACAACTTGTAACCAAAAATCTTATTAGGAAAGAAAATGTTTTTGAGGTGCAAAAATATTAATGATGTGAATATAAAAATAAGCCAACAAGCCCTCAATCATTTAAAGTTTCTGTGATGAATCTGAGACAGAATTTATTTGTATCCTTATTTACCTAGACCAGTGATGTCCATTAGAAACACAATGTGAGCTATAGATGTAATTTAAAATTTTGTAGTAGCCACGTTTAAAAAAGCAAACAGGAACAGATTTAATTTTAATATTATATTTTATTTAACTCAACGTATCAATAAATGATCATTTCAACATGTAATTACAGCAAAGATTACTAATGTGGTATTTTTTAATTTTTTTGTATGAAATCTTTGAAATGCCAGCACATCTCAATTTGGATTAACCTCATTTCAACTACTCAGCCACATGTGGTTGGTCGCTACCACACTGACAGTGCAGCTCTAGTGGATAAAAAACAAGTGTATAAACAAGAAACTTGTAGTTCAGTAACTCCGTATTTTGTCCTACAAATGCACAAAAGCTAATAGGATTACTATGAAACTTTACTTTCTTAAGCTACATATTGTGATATCTAACACACTTTGCATTATAAATATTATTTTAGGAAGGCAATTGTAATGATTAAGAGCCCAGGTTCTGAAGCTAGACTGCCTGTTTTCCTATCCTTCTCTAACCTGCTGTGTGACATTGGGCAAGTTTCTTATTCTCTCTTTGTCTTAGTTGCTTCATCTGTGAGATCAGGACAATACTACTACCTACCACTTGTGATTGCTGAGGGTTAAATAAGAGAAAATTTAGAGAGGTATGTTAAAGGAGCTCAAACAGTGCCAGGCACATGGCAAGCACTCAAGGAACATTAGCTGTAATGAGTATTTCTTTAGATTTGTGTGGTATGTGTGTGTTTATGTGTGTTTGCAAGCACCTTATATATGACCTGAGTGAAAAATGGATCAAGTGACAAGTTGTATTCATGTATGCCTTTTTTGGTTGGTCTCATGGTTATACAGAACCACATTTATCAGGTTGATATTTTAAAGTAGACTAATTTGGAAGCATGGCACTTACGAGGGAAACTTATAAGGAAAGTGTCTGTGGGACTAACAAAAGAGACAACACCTGGTCAGCCAAGAGAAGTTCCAGGAAGGGATCACAAAATGACTTTTCAGACATTTTCTATAGATGTATTTGCTTTAATTTCTATTTCTGGTCTCAAGCTGCTAGTAACCTCTGCTGTCTCTACTGATACCTGGCAGTTCTCCGGATCAGTAACTTAAGTCAAATTACCTTTTTCTCTTGTTTTAATAACTGTTTTCTTATACTATCCTCACTGAATCAAGAGAAAGGACAGAAGGGGAAAAAAAGATGCCCCTCTGAGGCAAAGTCTTAGATTTTTGAAAGACTCTATTTTAGACTTGCTTTAAAATCCATTTATTTTGATGAATATAATCTAGTGTGTGTCTGGAGCCCAGTAAATTTGTGAAGATTCTGAGCTTATCTTAGTACTCTCAGAGAGATAATAATTCTGCACTTCAGTAGCATAATGAGATTTATCTGCACAACTTCCATCAGTGTATCTATAGAATGTGCTTGTGGGGAGAGAAGGGTTATTCAAGGGCTATCATCAGACATTCCTGCTTTCAGTAAATGTTTGCTATTTGAGATATTTTTCTATGTATGTGTCTCTTAGAGTTTCTTTGCTTTGTGATGTGTTCTCCTCTTGGGAGGCTGGCCATGTAAGTAGTTGACAAAAAAAGCTAATAAATCTGAGGTTAATAGGACTCTAGACAGCAAAGTACATAGAATAAGGAGTCTCACTAGCTTTAGTATTGTTGAAGAAAGAACTGTCAACAGAAACTCTGATTATTGCAAAGGGCAAGACAAAGCTCAGAAAAAATCCAGGTCAGTTTTCAACTCACTGAAGTAATTTCTCACATTAGCATATACCTTTCTCCTGGGATTTGAAATTGGAGAGAAAGGAGTTAAGGAAAGATACAACTCTCTGCGGGATATCAGCTTAGCTTGAATTTGGAGGTCATTTAGGTATGTGGGACAAAATATGCAGGCATGGAGAGTTCAGATTCATACAAAATGCACCTTAAATGATGTATAAAAGAACTAGTATGATAGAACTTCACGGATTTTGGGAGAATTTGCCATTCGTATTGTTTTTGAAGCTCACTCCCTATCTGGAGGGAAATCAGATACACTTAAATATTAGCTGGTTGTGGTTGCACAGCATAGGTGAGGTGGGCCTGTGGGAAGGGATTCTGCTCATGAAGATCCTTAGACAGGAGCTTGGCTGAGTTGTTTTGGGTGTGAGGGTACAGACAATGTCTGCTGCCCTCTGACTGTCATGGCGGCCACTGCCATATACTTACTCAGCCGGTTCCTCAGGTGAGGTGAGAGAAATGTGGTGCTGTAGTGGCAGGTGACCTGCTAGTGGGAAGAGGAATGCTTTTCTCTGATATTTGGATATGTAATGGGAGCAGAGAAAAGACTTTCTCCCAGTCTCTAATATGTAAGAAAAAGGGGCTAAAACATTGAACATTGGCAGAATGGAATGGGGAAAGATGCCTTGAAGTGTACATTTGACACAGGGACACTTAGTGAAGAAACCAGGTTGTCTCTAATTTAGAACACAGGTGTTGGTTGCTCTCGAACTGGAGTAAAACACCTCTTGAAGCATACATTTCTCCCAATGAAGAAAGAAAAGGCTCTTATTTCAAGACAATATATCAGGAATTAGGATAAACAGAGGCTCTCTTATAAATTGTAACTTTCTCAATGTTTATTGAGTAGGCACTTTTTGTCAAGGTCATTTCTAGATACAGCAGGGGATTCTAAACAAGAAGGGGTCAAGTCTTGCAGTAATCTCATCTAGCAACAACCCATTGACTCCTGCTGGGTGTCCAGCTTTGTGCTAAACACTAGTCCAGTGCAGGGAGGGAGAGCAGAGGGAAGGATTCTAAAGAATCCTTGAGGGTATCTTCCCAGCCCCTAATCCCTTTCTATGGAGGCTGCCATGTGGCCCTGAGAAAGAGAGAAAGGGAGTGTAGGACTATTCACCCTAGCTCCTGATATCTCTCCTAATTCTCATGAAGCCTGGCAGGACTTCTTGCCCTTGAATTCATTGGAATGCAGCTATTCCTTAGAACAAGGTAACTTTTGGAGGGTCATGCTAGTTAGAACGAATATCTGTTATTTTTTGAGGGAGGCCACACATGTATGTGATTAACCAAAGGAAAAGAATAAAATTGAAGTAGAAATAATCCTTCCTACTCTACTTTCCTCCTTCCTGCTTTGTCTGGTGTGTGTATGTAGCAGTTTGATATTATTGATGAATTCCAAAAAGAAATATTGGATTATGTTTGTAAACTGGTCTTTTCCTCTGGACATATTAGAGTATATTGAGTCAGAGGTTTTGCTTTAACTTAATTAAATTATGATTTGGGCTTTGATTAGGCCATGTTAGTAAGGTGTTGAGTCCCCATTCCTTGGTGGGTGGGGACTCACAGATAAAAAACATGGCAAAGGACAAAATTGGAGTTTTGATGCTGGGTTTTAATGCTGGAGCTCGGGGAAGTAAGCACACAGAGAAGCTTGGTCATAAGGAAGGAGAGAAGGGCCCAGGAAAAGACATGAACCATTTACCTGATAGTCTACAGCCGGCCTTGTGGAGAAAAACAAGCCTGAACCTGGAGAGAAACAAGCCATGGGAAGAGAGGAACCCAGGAAGCCTAAACTCTTGGCAGATGTCGGCAGCCATCTTGCTCCAACACGTGGCAACAAACTTTGGTGAGGGAAGTAACTTATGCTTTATGGCCTGGTAACTGTAAGCTTCTACCCCAAATAAATACCCTTTATAAAAGCCAACAGATTTCTGGTATTTTGCATCAGCACCCCTTTGGCTGACTAATACAATATATATATTGATATTCATTTTTTGAGCTGCTCAATGAACTCTTTCTATTTAATGTACCCATTTTCTCTTTGTAATTTTAATTGATTTCCTGACTCTAATAATTTTGTCAATGTAGGTGAGTCCCAATTCCTTATTTCAAACCTCAACCCAAATCTTAATTTTAACTACCTACTAAATTCCCCTGTCATCATACTCCTCTACCAATTCTTACTCAGCCTATCTAGAAATGTTTTATATTTCCGGCACTCATGCTCTCATCCTCCCATCTTCCAAAGCAGAAAGCTCAAGCCTTGAGGATACATCCTAATCCTTACGTCCTTAACCCCTACCCCCATAACATCAAGCGCTAGGCCCAATCCAGTCTATGTTTGTTTTGGTCTCTAGCATCCATTTCTTACTCTCCAATTCCATGACTGCTGTCTTGCTTGAGAATCTTTTCTAGAGTGTTGTAGCAACTGAGCAACAGGTCTCCCACTCCAGTTTTTTTTTTTTTTTTTTTTTTTTTAATCTTTGAATTTACCTTATCTATCACTACCAGGCTAATTTTCCTAAAACACAGTTCTGATCATCTTTACCCTGCCCCCAAATTATCATTGCCTCCATATTTACTATTGAGAAAGAAATTGAAATTTCTCAGTTTGCCTTTTCAAGGCTAACCCTTTTTCCAGTTTCATCTCTTATTTCTGCCTTTTATGCACATTATACTGTGGTAAAAATTGAACTATTCACTATATGACAGAGGCATCTATATATTTACCACTTGGTTGGTGTATTAGTATTAAGCTAATACAGTGTTTCTGATATACACTATTGACTTTTCTGTCCATCCCAATATACTCATATCCTACCTATATGATTTTGTTCAAATGTTATATTTTCAATATATCTTACTGATTCCTCTCACTTACTTTATCTTTCTCTTCCTCCTTCCTTTCACCATGAGAAGTAATGTCTTTCTCCTTGAACTTCCATTACTGTTCTAGGTAATTTACACATGCTTATCTTATTTAATACTAGTCATAAACCAATGATATAGATGCTATAATCACTGCCATTTTACAGATGAGGAGACTAATGGATAACAGTTACATAACTTTCACAAGACCATGATGTTATTAAATAACAGAGCCAGGATTCAAATTTAGACTGTCTAGCTCCAGGATCCATGTATTACCCCTTATTCTATAATGCTTAAATATCCTTAGTATTTCATACCTAGCATTAAAGATGTTTATGGAGGCTGCCTTTCCTACTACACTCTGATCTTCTTGAGTGTCCATCACCTCTCTGATTTCCTTGGCTTTTCCACGTTGCTTGGCAGGGTGCCTTGCACATTCCAGAAACTCAATAAATATTGGACTGATTCTTTTTTATCTTTACTGAATCACCTTCTGCAGTTTGGTTGTCCCTAAATTTAACCAAGTAACATATTAACTAATGATCAATAGGTTGATTTATTAAAAGCCTTATTAAGATCAGAGTAAGCCATCTCTTTCACATCTTTCATGCTACTTCCCACCTTCTCTTGGCCAAAGAAGGAAGTGGAATTGGTTTGACAAGACAAACTTTGTGGGCTGCTTTTAAACAACTTAATAACCTCCAGAATTTTACAAATTGATCTTTTTCTTAATGAATTGCCCAAGAAACTTTCAGGTTTGAGAGCTGGACCAACTGCTCCATAATTCATTAGTTAGTCTTTTGCTCTTCTTGTAGTGCAGAATGAACTGATTAATTTTTTGGACATTTTGGCAAATCTGATCTGGATGACTAAGTCCCTAATCTGTTTTAAATCCTATTTCTTAAGTCTTCTGGTAGGAATTACATTATGTCTCTGACAATAGTAGCCTTTGTAATGAGAACTAAAACAAAACAAGCATTAAACATGTCCCTGTTAACCAACCATTATTCAGTTTCCTTCTTACAATGATAAGTGTCTACCATGTGCTTTGATTATAGTTGAAATATGTTTTCCGGTTGTTAAATGTTACATCCCTCTTACTAAGATGATATTGTATATAAGAAGTGTATGCAAATTTATCTTCATAGATAATAGAATTTGGATTCATTTGCTTTTTGAAGGTTAAAGTTTGGGGATTTTTTATTACAGCAGCACACCTGTACAAGCATGACCTTTTCCTTTTTCATGCAGAAAGGCTGGCCACAAACAACAATCTACTTAATCTTACTTTATCATGCCATGGAAGTGCCTGAAGAAGGTTCTGAAGCTCGTATTATGGTTAAAATAAACTGATTCTATGGTAGTTGAAGATATTTCCCTCTTGCCTGAGAACTATAGTTCCAATGACTTTAACATGAGGTGTTTGTTCCTTCATTCCCCATTTTTCCAATAAATATTTATTGACACTCTATCATATACCTGGTCAGGTACAAGGTTAGGAGGAGCATACCAAGATGAATAAGAACTGATTCCTGCCATCAAGGAGTACAGTTTGGTAGGGGGAGACAGCCAAGTTGTATATCAATAAAATATGGGCTGGTTTACAGAAGAAAGAGTTCCTAACTTGCTATGGGACTCAGAGAAGTCTTCTCAGATGGAATGAATTTTGAACCAGGTCTTCAGCCATAAATAGGAGTATGCAAAACAGAGAGGGAGAGGAAGAAGGGGTTGGGGAGTAAAGAGAGTAATGAAGATAAAAAGAAGAGTTGCACTCTGATGGGGAAAGGCTTGGTGTTGATTTTCAAAAAAGATTGAATTATATTCTCAATCTTATGGGAGGGTCTGAAGGCTTGGAAACATGGTAGTGACATGCTCAGATTTGTTTATAGGAAGATCACATTGGAGGACAATGTATTATAAGATAGGATAATGGAAAGCCACCTATAAATACTAACATGGTCCAGAATTTGATTTTGCAAAGATGTCGACAAAATACTCAACCCTAGTAGAGAGAGGCATTTTATTTTTTGTGATCATGTATTGATAATCATTAATGCTTTATATGCCTTATAACAAAAGAATTAATAATGGCATGACTTTTACTATCCTCCAAGTACAGAATCACTGTTATTTTCCCTAGCCATTGCCCATCTGAAATTCAACCCAAACCCTTGACATTTAAGCAAGTTCATGTTCATTTGTGAGTTGTTTGCACAGCAGGATTCAAACAAACCTTTTATGCACATTTGGCAGGAAAATGGCCATAAAATAATTGTGGAGCCCAAATTCTTTCTGCTTATTAAAGCAGAATCATATTTCATTTTAGAGCTTATGAGACCGATTATAGAGCTTGGGAGACCGTAGAGCTGATGGCAATGGTGGCTGTAGTCCTAACACAGAGCCTCATATCCAGCAAATGCCCAAAATGCTCACTGATGGTGATGATGACTGTGATACTGTAGCACAAAAGACCCTTGGGAAAATTACCTGGCTTGGACACTAGGATTGAATACTGGTATATTTGTTTCTTTGCTTTTTAAGTTAGTGCATAGTATTTGACAAAATATTTCAGAAGTAACAAAAATCCATGGAAGAAAAATCTCTCCTCTAAATTTGAAGAATTGTATTTTTTTTTATGCCAGAATTTTCAGATCCCATAATCACTAATGGAAACTCTTGACATCCAGGCTGTGTTTGAATAGCCTGCTAGGTTCAGGTGAGAAATGGGGCTTATAATAGGGTGAGGAAAAGGAATAGACACACTAAAGACAAAAAATAGACACCGATGCATCTTGAAGTTCTTGTATACTAATGGTTTTCTAAAAATGTTGAATATATAATGAACATATGCAGTTGACACACAAACATATTTACAAATGAATCAAAACTCTAAAAAAATGTCTTGATGTTATGACATTTGGCTTATCAGACTCACTCCAGGAAGAAGCAGAAGATATTTTGCAGGTTCAAGCTATGACCATTTTAGTGTCAAGGAGTAGTGGGGGCAAGTAATGACAACTTATTATTTAACAAAGCCAGGGATACTACAGATGTGATAAAGTAGAAGTCTGTGTTAGTTTTAGTCTTTTGTGGGCCTCAGAAAAATTATGTTCTTAAATTGAACCTCTTGTGAACCTTTGATTAGATTAGCTCAGTTAGGGGCCATTTAATTAGGGGCCCAAGGTGAGTCACTCCCCTTATTGGAGCCCTTTATAAACATAAGAATAAAAGCTACAGACACAGAAAGAAGGCTTCAGAGATAAAAAAACCATTGGTTTGTGGAAGCTGACTAGGCAGTGGTTAGTTTGCTAGACTCTCCTGGTGGGATCTTGTGGCTATGGTCTAGGCAGAGATGTGAATGTGACTGTGAGGACTAGGACTTTCTCCATTTTCCTTCACACTCAGAACAGACTTCCTTTTCCACCTCAGCTTCCACAACCCTTTTATGAATGTGAGTTTTCTGAAGCAAGGCTATAGCTACTCATAGAACTGGCCCTACCACAGGTAAAGGAGAAGGAAACAAGGCAAGGGTATTATTCTGACCTCTCTTTGCCAGGGCTGCACTAGAGTGTGGTATATAAGCTTTCACTAGTTTGGTGACTTAGGCAAGTTGCTTAACCTCACTGAGCCACCTTTTCCTCATTGGTAAAACTGGACTAATAATAGAATCTGTCTCACAGAGTAGGCTTGAGGAGTCAAAGAAATAATTAGAAAATAGTTTTTTTTTTTTTTGTTTTTTGTTTTTTTTGAGTGCTACCTAAGCCAGGCACTATTATATGAGCTCTAAATCCTAATCTTGCTTCTTTCTCAACAGGCATACTGGGGATATTGAATAGAGAGATGAAGTGGTAGGAAGGGAGGAAAGACGGGCACAGGAAACGTTGTTTTCATAGTTTTGTAGCTTTATCTATAACTGGTCTGTGTCCCATATACTTGCCTCAGCTGTTCTTATAGTTCATAGGTGCACCCTGCTATAGATGTGCCCCTTGCATTTGCAGAGAGAACTATTGAAGCCAGAGAAAGCTAGAAGAAAATTAGTGGCTAAACATAAATGTGGCTCTAGCATTTCTATTCACACTTTTGTATTCTACTTTAAGATTTCGCTAATTCTTTCTCTGTATTTCAACTTGGTGGAAATAATTTTCTGTCCTTATGTTCAGTTACCGGATTTTGTTTTGGGAAAAAAGAGCTTTACAAAAATCCACTGTAAAGACCATGGCACAAGTGAGTCCTTTATATATATAGATTTTTTTCTTGAATATTGCAAATGAAATGTACAAATAAATTTAACACTCCTCTTCTATTACTTTTATGCCCATAGTTATATTATTAGTTTTGATCTCCATAGAGGGCAGCTACTATAAATTGCCTTGAAAGTGAAACAGGAGTTATTTGGAAGACATAGAGAAGAACTGGCTTAGATGAAGATTTGTGGAACATTGTGGTGTGTTATTTAGAATGAATGAAAATGCCTTCCCTTGAGGCCTTTGTAAGTAGACTGGCATCCTCCCTCTTTATATTATTTTCAGTGCTAAGTGTGTGTGTGTGTGTATGTGTGTGTGTGTGTAGTGGGTGCAGGGGTGGTAGGGGTGGTATTCAAAGTCTCTTCCAGTCCAATCCTTCAAGAGTGTAACACCAAAGGGGAAAGGGCCTTCACAAAGAGCCTTTATCATTAGACCCAACTTAATGACAAAGAGAAATTAAGCATTTCTATGGTGGGTAGTATTCTGTGTCTGTTAGCTATTATTAAACTTATTGAGTTTCTGAAGGGATTTATCTCTTGTTGCCTCTCTTTGCCTTTGGCTCAATAGGGCAATGAAATTGGAATTGCATGCCTGTGACAACATGGGGCGTTGCCACAGGATGAAAGATGTTACCAATTTAGCCTGACCACTTCAAAATCGAGAGGAGGAGCAGAAGGGCTGGCGCTGGAAAATGCTCATGCTTACTTAAATGCAAATAGCTCATAAAATACTAAAGATGGAAAGGTGATTTTAAAAATTAAGCAAGTCCAATTCAATTTTTCATTTCTATTGGTATGTTTCCTGGACAATAAAGTCATATCTGATTTAGAATCAGTGAAAAAATATTTGTTGGAAGCCTGCTATCTGTGTTATGAACTGTGGAGTGCAAAATTAAGGAGTTTTAAAGCTGTAGACTGCTTCCAAGAAGAGTACATAGGATTAATAGGACAAGGTGTGTATACATATGGATACATGTGTATATCTATATGTGTGTGTATGTGTAAAAATATCTCTGTGTTTTTATCTATACGTCTGTAGAATTACATTAGGAGCAGATCTTGTATTTGTGTTAATGCAGATCACAGCTAGATAAAAACTAAGAGTTAAATTGTGAGGTACTGTCTTGTAAAGAGCTGTAATGTATGTAATATGCAATACAGATATTGTAAAAGAGATTTTTAAAGGAGATTAATATGGGTGGGGCATCAGGGATGACTTGATTTGGACAAGGCAATCAGGAATGGCAAACCACTGGAGCCAAGGTAGAGGCTGGTATCAGGGAAGCAATGAAAGGACCTGCTTAATGGGAGCAAATATTTCTTGTTTAGGAATCATAGGAGATAAAACAAGGTAGGTAAATGGGCCTAGAGGTTAGACAGAGTTGGAATTAATGTGGCACACATTATAGGGTCCTAAATTGGGGATGGCATAAGATTTAATGAACTTTATGGTGGGATAAATCTGGATTTGGAGGTAAGATCCAATGAAGGAAAGCCTCCACTAGCAGTTTGTAAGGTTAGGGACTTGCTTAATGGAATGATTTGGAATGATAGAAGCCAAACAATCATGCAAAATACAACAACAGAGGCAAACTTTAAGTAGAGATTTGAAGATGAGAAGGGATACAGTTTGGCATAGAAGTTGCTGCACGCTTGGTGATATCATGCATTTATAAAACAAATCTGTGCTAGATGTACCCAATAGATAAGTCTGCTGTCCTCCTGAAGTTTACATTCCAAATGATTTCAAAATTTAATGCACACTACTATTCTGGTATATGGAAAAATAATAGCTTCTTTTTCTATAACTTATCTTATCTGCCTTGTGATTCTCATCTTACTGGAAACCAGGAAAACATCAACTTGCCAATTAATACCTCAATCTCACCTAGCTTTAACAGTCTCAGTGGGTTAAATATCCAAGTAAACTCAGAATTTTCAATTACTCATCAGAAAAATTTAGATTGACTCTTTTAGATGACTTAGTCTTTCAGATAAATCCTTAGTCTTTCAGATTCCTTTTGTTCTTCTCCCTGCTCTTTTCTGAAATAGCATCTGGCTGTGTAGGGGTTGTTTAGGTGGCCTTGAGATCATGAGAAAGAAGGGGGCGGATTTTTGCTGGTGAGGCACAACCAGTCCTGCTTGACTTTTTGGAATGATGGGTGAAGCCCATCCCTGGAGTCCACAGTCAAGCCATTTGTCTCTGGTTCAGATTTTCCTCTTTGTCCTGGTCGTAGAGCCCTGATGGCCCACTGTCCCTCCCAGCAATTATAAGCATGCTCACCACACATGCCCCACATGAGCTCTGGGAGTCAGGAGAGCTCTCTCCATCTCTCCAGCCATCTTCCCAGACCTGAGTTGCACTGTTGTTCCTCCAGAATGCAGGATGTTGGATGTTAGCAGCCTTCCTAAGTGATGCCTAAAAACCATACTCGTGGCCCTCTTTTCTTCCACCTGGCAATTTGGGGCTCTCTTTCATACTTGCCTACATTTTTTTATCATTTCCCTCCCCACAAGGTTCTACCCCCAAAGCTGGAGGGGGAAGACCTATCCATATGACTGCCCAGTTTTTCACCAATGTTCCCTTTTCTGCAATTCACTGGGTCAGAAGTTGGACTTTCCATTTCTTATGCATGAACTTCCTTATTGTATACGCCCTTTCCCCCTTACACACTAAGCCTCATAATGTACACATGATGGAAGGAAGGATATCTCTCCCTGCACTAATGAAACAATAACCCAAGATCTGAATCTATCAGGTGTTCGTATGTAGCCATGGGAGAATTTGTAATTAGCATGGAAATGAGCATGAAAATATGTTAAATATCCTTAAAATATTATCTCTATGGAAGAGGCAAACATTAATACAGACATTAATCACACAAGTAAAGATGTAATTATGAAGTAGAGTAAATGTGATAAAAGTGAAGTATAGGGGTGGACTGAGTTGGGGGTAGGCAGAGGTCAGGGAGAGGGGCATATAGGATTTAGTTGAGGGTGGGGAATGAGTGTCAAAGGCTGCAGGGAGGAAAGCAGCTTCTCTGAGGAACTGAATGCAGGCAAGTGGGGGTGCAGCGAGAACCTGGAGCAGGAGAAACACGATGTTGCACAAGATGTGATAGTGCGCTGGGCTCAGATTATGCAGGGTTAGTGGACTGGATTTTTTTTTTTTTTTTTACGTACCGGGGCTGGGGATTGAACTTGGGACCTCATATGTAGGAAGCTGGTGCTCAAACACTGAGCTACACCAGCTTCCAGAGGTTCAGGATTTTTAACCCCAGTGCAAGGGTGGCCACCGAAGGGTTTCAGCCCATGAATGACAGTTTGTGATGATTGAAGCTCCAGGGGGCAAAAATATTCAATGGTAATAGCTACAGTAGCATTTATTAAATGATTCTTTAGTGCCAGAAGAGTTACAGGTGGTTATTTAATCCTCCAGGGGAGGTGTTAGTAGCTACTCTTTATTGGGCACCTACGGTATTCCAGGCACTGTATTAAATACTTTACAACATATCTCTAACCTCACACAAACCGGTCAGGAGATATTATTATCTCTCCATGATCAATAACATAGCTCAGCCTCAGAATTCAGGCTCTTAGTGACAAAGCAATGATTACGGGCAGTGGCAGATCTCATATGCACACTCAAAGCAACACAATACCGCTATTCCACAGTTCTAGGCATGTAGCTTACTTAAATGGAGAGAGGGGCAAACAATGTTAACAGTAGACAAAGTGGGCTAAACAAGGAAGATATCCTCCTGACCCTCTGGTCCCAGCTGAATTTAGGGCCAATCTGCACAGTCTATTTGTCACTGTGTCTGCCCAACTCACCAGCTCCCAATTAAGTCATCTTGTTTCTTGGCATGGGTTCCATTCCAGAAAGCTGCCACCGTACTCCAGACAAACACATCCAACGCAAACCCAGGATGTTGCCAATCTAATTGTGACCTTTTCAGTCCCAGAGGCAGAGAGCACCCTCTTCCGAGCTCAGGTGTCTGCTGTGGTGGAGGTTTCTGATCAGGTGCAGGCAGGTTTAAAGTCCTGGGAAGCATGCAAAAGCCTATGCACCTCGCCCGCTTCTTAATTGGAGCTATTGTGATATTGCACAATTGACCAAGATCACACACTTTCCCTTTTCCTCTTTGGTATGAAGGTTATATATATCTCTCTTTTACGTTTGCACATAGGCCATTAGAATTTGTATTGTTATTTTACTGAAAAATAAAATCTGTCTGGGGTATAAACGACAGTTATGACATGAAAATCATTTCTTTCTTTCCTTTTTTTAATTTTAAATTCGTCAGCATTAGTCCAATGAAGCAAAGTGAAGCAGATCTTTACAGGGCTTGGAGTTAACGTATTCTGCTCTATTTGTTCATACATAGGCATAAACGGTAAGGTATAGTATGTGTTTGGAATGAGGCTCTGTAATCTGACCTGCAGATCAAAAGAGTGCTAATAAGTGGCAATCAATCCATCAGCAACAAATGGTTTTATTTTCACTCAGTGTGGGTTTCACGCTTAAAAGGGAGATGGATAATTAAGACTTCATGTTTCAAAATATTAAATATTGATTTGTAGACATTTAGCAGCAGGCATAAAGCTCTCCTGAGGGATGACAACAACTGTCTGAAAGATTATAAAAGATTTTATTTCTCTTGGTAGAATTTAGCATTTATTTCTTATTTAAAAGATGTGAAATGAGAGTTAGTAAAATATTATATCAAGGAGATCGCTCGGAGCTCTGCAAATGGATGTCATGTCTGTCGTGTGTGGCTAGCCAGAGTTAAAATAAAACCATTTTGCTAGTTTCATATCGGCTTTTGGTTTATTGAAGTGTCAGAAGGTTTATAAGCTCTTCAGCTCAAGTTTTGATTGTTTTATCCAACTACTGTCACTTCTTATCAGTATTAAAGGCAGAAATCAAAGGAAAGGCCCAGGGGAGGAGGACTTCCAAATGTTGCTTTTTGCTGTCACGGTTGTAATGCTGATACTCTCTTGACAGGCTCTTTTTCTTGACACCACAGAGTAATTAGGGGATTTTTAGAATAGGCCTCACCAATTAATGTGTTTTCTGATTAAACACTCCTTTGTCTCAGCCTTTGAGAAACTGCCTAAATTATCAGGAGCTATATTTGGGGTTGTAGGGGAGATACCATGGCAAGTACAAGTGTCACCAGGGTTTTGATTTTTCCAAGATCTTGAGTCAGAGATACCTGTCCGTGCAGGTGTTGAGGTTGACATTAGAGCCCGATGTAATAAGATTCAGGCTTCACAGAGTAATTTTGCAATAAACAGACTCCATGTGATGGTGGTTTTCTAGCACCTTGAGGAAATGTGGTGCCCTTCAAAATGTTTCTGTACTAATAAGCTCCTTTGGTTGAGGGACTGTACAAGGTAAAGAAAAAGGCATCAAACAGGACTCTTGTGGGGAGACCTATAAAATAGTTGAAAGGTTCTAAAAATAATCAACATGTAAGATTTATAAAAATGACAAAATTTCTCCAATGTTGCCATAGCATTCCCACAGATATAATTTGAGTTTCATCTTTATTTACACTGTTTAGCATGCTTCAACAAAACAAGCATGCTATCAAAAATCTTTTTGCCATTTGGTTCATTGAACCTATTCTTAAGGTAGATCTGAGTAAAAAGCTGTAGTTACAAGGCAGAATTCTTTTGGCAGTGTAAGGCTTGGGGGTTGCAAGAGGGGACTGAAGGAAAGGGTCGTTTATATTGGCTCTGCTCTTCCCCTGGGGCTGAGAGCCAAGTTTACAACCTTTCTAGGACCAGAAACACTCCAGTGTTAATTTGGTTCCTGCAGTCTCGGCTGACCTTTTCCCTATTTAGCTCAAGATGTGGCTACCGGTCTCTTAGCAGTGATTCACATTTCCTTCTACTGTGTGCACCCTGGGCTCTTTCTCTTTGCTTTTACTTCTCACTTTGACACCAAGGAAAAGTGACAGTAGTTGGACTGAAAATTTCAGAATTTAGGTCAAAGTACTTATAAACTTTCTTTTCCATTGAAGATAATATAATATTTGGGAAGGTTGCTTTAGGCAGCTCCCCCTTTTTTCTAAGGTTTAGGTGGCCCAACATCTCCAATAGGCATAAACTGCGAGGGTAAAAGAACAAGAGCCTGAAGCTCCCGAATTGTAGCTGTAATCACTCCAATGGAAGATCTCCTTGGATCTCCATGCGCAGTGGTCTGCTTTCTAATGGTTTTGTTTTTTAAAATCAATTGCTCCATGGGGCCAAGAATTGTTCATTAAGGAGGTTGAGAAAGAAGCAAATTTGGCTCAAGTTTTTGTGCTGAAAATTTGCATTCTCTAAGTCTGAAGTGCCCAGCGCTATGGCTCTGCTGCTCTTATCTCAAGCATTGATGGCTCCAGGACATACAATCTATGGCAAAGTGGGAAAAAATTAATGAATAGCTTTGCTGCATGTGAAACTGATTTCTTCAGCAAATGTTATTTTGGGAGCTCCATGTGTGAAACAGATATGCAGTGTCACAGTCCATTTTATTGTTTATTGCACAGGTAATTCAATTTTAGAATAAAAACATTTTTTGTATTGCCCATTTGAGGGTTGAAGTTCATGTGATGCATTTCAGAGCTATCTTTTGCTTATAATGAAACACTTAGAATTAAAAATACATTCTTTTAAAGGCACATCTTTTATTAGACACTCGAATGCATTGTGCCATTTAATCAGCAGTAGTAAGCAGAAGGTAGAATAGGGAAGTGACAGAAAATCCATTTGATGGAGAAAATAGGCTCTCTTCATATGTGTATGTGATTGCATGTGTGTGGGAAATATTACGGCATTCGTAACTCGGAGATAGACATCTTTTGGAATCATAATGGCAAATCATAAAATAAAATACAATCTTTAAAATGTGATCTGTTTTGGTCAGTTGATTATTTCACAGTAGCAGCAAATAGAAAATAGACTAAGACGAGAGATTCTACTACATTGGATTCTAAATGAAGTCCTAGGCTATATTTCATTTTCAAGTGAAAGGGAATTTAAAAGGCAAGTTATCTATTTGGAAAAGAAAAGGAGACAATATAGTTAGAAATAAACACTCATATTTTGTTTTAAACATGTATTTTAAAAAACAAAGCAGCAGCTGTGGTTTCCATAAGAGAATCATTGAGACTGCATTAAATGGAATATTTAAAGCTGTAAAGTTGAAGTGGGAATTCATACCAATTATCATTGCCTCTAATAATTTAGATAGTATTTCCTAGTATGCAAGAAAATCTCTAAAGTCTATGATCATGTTCATATTTATATTTAGCTTTGGAAAAACATAACAAAACAAAGAAAAACACCTTTTTCTTTCTAAGACCTTCCAGGAAAGACTTATTAGCCATGCAAATCCCTTTTGATTATCAGGTGATCGAGGAAGTATTTGCTGTTTCTAAGATATTAACATTAGATTCTGAAGAGAATGCACCCTGAAGGAAAACCTGGCACATTTAATAATGTATACTTCATTTACAGTTGTGAGGATGCTCGTTCTTCTGGCTGTGACATTTACCCGAGTCATAGTTCTGATGTATGCAGATCTCTAAGTACATTTTAAATAGAACAACAACTGAACGATACACTCAATAGAATTCATGAAGAGGAAATAGACATATTTCGGCATGGGAGAATATTTATGCATTATTTAACAGCAATAATGTTTGAATTCATACATTATGCAAATGCAGTTATAATCAGGAAAATGAAAGAACTTGGACTGCTGCAACGTCCTTAAACCCACCATTAGGTACCTATTTGTGCATAACATTTAATACTGCACAATGCCTTTGCACAATGCCTTACCATGCTGTAGTGTATCACTCAAAGAGGAAAGTTACCAGAGATTAACTGGGTATAAAATGAAAAGTTGATGAACCCCTGATAGCTACCTTGACACTGGCTTCTTTAAATTTATCCTCAAAGAAGTGTAAGGATGGTAATGATAATTAAAATGGTATTGTATTAAAATGCACTTCACTCAAATGCTGTTCCCCAACAAAAGCGTCCTCATATTTGTTCAGATGTGGATGACTTCATCTTTACTTAGAGAACCTTCTCTACAGGTAGGCACTGTTCTAAGCATTGTACAAGAATCTCATTTTTTTCCTTTCTTAATACAATAAACTTTATTTTTTTAAAGATGTTTTAGATTACAGAAAATTTACATCAAAAGTATAAGAGGTTTCCATACATCTTATCCCTCCTCCTCCCACATCTTCCCCACTTAATAACATCTTATAATTATGTGGTACATTTGGCATAATTGATGAATAAATATTGAAGCATTGCTACTAACCCAGGTCTATAGTTTACCTTGTGGTTTACACTTAATTCCAATGCCCTAAAAATGCCCTATGTCCCACTTATTATTCCATCCCCCTCCCCTCAGAACCTCTGGTAATCACTATCTTTATAACAATGTTACATGTTCTTCCATTACTACCATATTAATAAATTTACTTTGTCCATGGTTGCATTCCCCCCGTATGCTTGTTCATTCCTCAAACTTGAGGATTTGGGGATGGTGATGCCTGCTGTGCCTCAGATTGAGAGGGGGGCTTAGATCTTAAGGGGCAGATGCAAGGAACTGTTTTGCTTGCAGTTGTAGATACTCCCTGTTTTTTGGGATGGCTATTGTCCATTGTCCTGGGTGAGTCTGATGATCTGGAGAGTAGGAGTTGGCTGCATCTCTTCTGAGATTCAGGGCTCAACCAGCATATGAACAGACCGAAGATTTAAGTCTCTGAGACATATATTTAACAGATATAGTGCCAGTTATAGGCTCAAATAAAAGGGGCAGAAGAACCATGTGTAGGAAAATTATAAATGAGTCTAACTCTGTTACATTGGGGAAATAGGTTGTCATATGTTTCAAGGTAAGGCACACCGACAGGGTGCTGATTTCAAGGGATGCGTGCCTTGCATGGTGTCGGGATGGCTCTAGATCCCTCAGGAGCACCCCTATCCCAGGCTGTGTTCACAGTGGCAGTTAGTGAAATCTGCCTGAGACTGCATAAGTGTAACCTCTGGAATGAACTCCTCACTCATTTTGAAATCTCTTAGTCACAAAACCACTTTTGGATTTTATGTTTCCTCTTTTGATCAAGGTTTTTTTTTCCCCAATGCATCACTAGATGGTGCTTGGTATTAATCCATCGATGCCATTGAGTCTTTTACCCAGGAGTAACGTCCCATGCCAGGGGGAAAGTAGTGTGTTTATTTGCTGAGTTTGGCTTAGAGAGAGCCACATTTGAGTAACAAGGAGATTTTCAGGAGCTAACTCTTGGCCAATGGCTATTATTAGGCTAAGTTTCAATTTTACAAGAATAAGGTTCATAGGGTTAAGAATAAGGTTATATGTATGTATATTGAGGGCTTGACATATTGGTCTGTTTTCTTTTATTAGGCATTGTCTATGTACTCAAGAGATTCTTGACCTTCTCTTTGAGAACATAGCAGGACTCCTAAGGACAGGAGTTTAATATTTTGTTGTTTATTGTGTGGTCTCCACCCACTGAAATATCACCCTATGACAAGATGAACACATTCATATTCCATAGACACATGCCCCAGGTGCACCCTTTCCCACACATCCTCCCACCACCGACACCCTGTACCAGTAACCCTCCCCTACCATATTTGCCAAAAGAAAATTCCTACAATTCTATTTTCAACCACAGATCTCCACTTCCCCAGAGTTCACCAGTTCCTTCCTCTAGCCCTTCCCCCAGTTCCATGGATAGTCCAACCCACCTCCCCTTACCCTCACATGCCAGCACCTTCGACCCCACTCACATCCATGCATGATTATCACCCCCATCCACTGCCAAACCACCCCCTTCCACCTTATCATAGCTTCTGTCCAGATTGAGCATTGGCTTACCACTCTACTCCCTTTCTGTCTCCTGGTAACATATCTTCCAGACTCTATCTCTGTGAGTCTGCCCAATATGTTTAGTTCCTATCAGTGAGGTCATGCAGTATTTGTCCTTTAGTGACTGGCTTACTTCACTCAACATAAGATCTCCAAGATTCTTCAATGTTGTCATGTGTGTCAAAACTTCATTCCTTCCTACAGCTGAGTAGTATTCCACTGTGTGTATCTACCACATTTTGCTTATCCATTCATCTGTTGGTGGACACTTGGGTTGCTTCCAATTTTTGGCAATAGTGAATAATGCTGCTATGAACATTGGTGTGCATCTATTTGTTCATGTCCCTGCTTTCAGTTCTTCTGGGTATATTCCTCATTGTGTGGTTGCTGGATCATATGGCAATTCTATAGTTAGCTTCCTGAGATACCACCAGACCATCCTCCACAATGGCTGTACCATTCTACATTCCCATCAACAGTGAATGTGTGTTCCCTTTCCTCTACATCCTTTCCAACACTTGTAGTTTTCTGTTTTGTTTTTTTTTAATAGCAGCCAGTCTAATAGGTGTAAGATGATATCTTATTGTAGTTTTGATTTGCATTTTCCTAATAGCTATTGATGATGAGCATATTTTCATGTGCTTTTTAGCCATTTGTATTTCCTCTTTGGAAAAGTGTCTATACAAATCTCTTGCCCATTTTTTAAATGGTTTGTTTGTCTTTTTATTTTCAAGATGTGGGCTTTCTTTATATATGCTGGATATTAGGCCCTTATTGGATAAATGGTTATCAAATATTTTCTCCCATTGAGTAGGCTGCCTTTTCACTTTCTTAACAAACTCCTTTGAAGCACAAAAGTTTTTAACTTTGAGGAGGTCCTATTTCTCTATTTTTTTCTTTTGTTGCTTACACTTTGGGTGTAAAATTTATGAACCCATTTCCTACTGCAAGCTCTCGGCAATGCTTCCCTATATTATCTTCTAGGAGCTTTATGGTCTTGGCTCTTATATTTAGTTCTTTGATCCAAATCGAGTTGATTTTTGTAAAGGGCATGAGATGGTGATCCTCTTTCATTCTTTTGGATATGTATATTCAGTTCTCCCAGCACCATTGTTGAAGAGGCTATTCTTTCTCAGTTGAGTGGGCTTGGTGGCTTTGTCAAATATCCGTTGGCCATATATGCACAGATCGATATCAGAACTCTCAATTCAGTTCCATTGGTCACTATGTCTATCCTTGTGCCAATACCATGCAATTTTGACCACAGTAGCTTTATAGTTTGCTTTGAAGTCACATAGTGTGATTCCTCCAATTTTGTTTTTCTTTTTCATTATGTTTTGACTATTCAGGGCTCCTTGCTCTTCCAAATAAATTTCATAGTTGGCTTTTAGTTCAATAAAAATGCTGTTGTAACTTTTACGGGGATTATTTAATTTTGTTTTGTGTTAAAGGTCCTCTTTGACGCTTGGTTCCACTTATTGTATATCCTTGTGGTTGTCCATATTCCCCTGAAAAAATATTAAAACCATAAAAAAGGAAAGAAAGAAGAGACAAAGAATAATTTTTTAAAAAGATGGTAAAGGAATCATTAAAAAAGCCAGGAAAAAAAATAAGTTATGAGTGAAAAAAATCATAAAAAATAAAAAGGAATAAGAATAAAAAAGGTGGAAGATAAAAAAATAAAGAGGAAAAAATAAAAGAAAATGAAAGACCAGAAAGATGAGAACAAAGAAAATGAAGACCAAACAAGAGAAGGTGCAATGAAAGAAAATCAATGGAAGAGGTAAAAATGAAAGAAAGAAAAGAAATTAGAAAAATAAGGAGACAGAAAACAAAAAAAGAAAAAAAAAGAAGCAAAGAGAAAACAAACAGAAAAAACAGTCCTCCCTCTCAGGTCATTAGCAACCATTTCAAGCTGCCAGTGCTCACCAATCAATCACCCTGTGGTCTACCCTCCATATGTAAGGTACCTGGATAGAGAGAAAATAATAAAGAAGAAAGAAAAAAAAATCTAAAAGAAAATCTCAGTCTATATTCCCTGTCATGAGGCTGCATGTCCCACAGCTTCCCCTCCCCCAGGGTGCCTGGTAGGTGCCTGACAAGTCACTGGATGGCTCTCTGGCTTCCTTCTCTTCTGGGCTGGTTGGGTACCTGGCAGCTTGCTGGCTGCCTCTCTCTGCCCCAATTTTACTCAGGCGGGATGGGCTTCTGATGGCTCCCAGGCTGCCTCTCCCTGCCCCCTTTCCCTCAGGTCAGTTGGGCGTCTGACATCTCGCTGCTTCCTCTCCTGGCTCCCCTCTCTCCTCTCTCACCAGGTCTGTAGGGCACCTGTCAGCCTACCCCCTCACTGATCCAGTTCCTCTCTCTCCCAGGGTGTGTGTGTGTGATAGCCTGCCTGACCAGCTCCTTCCTCTCCTCTCCCTGGAGCCGCTTTAGCATCTCCTTTTTAGAGATCTAGTCCACTGGCTCTACCTCCCTCTTCCCTCTACCCCTCTTTCCCCCTGAGCCGGTTGGGTGGCGATCCCTGCAAGTGTTTGCCCCACAACTCCCCCACCTTGAGAAGCTGCCGGGCACCAGGATGCACCCCTGGTTGCCCAGTGGTTTTTCTCATTCTTGGAGCCGGCTAAGCACTGGTCTTCCAGCCAAATCACTTCCCCGGCTTCCCTCTCCCTCTGAGCCGGCTGGGTGCTGGCTTGCCTATCCTATCTCTCACAGCTTCCATCTCCCTCAACCAACTGGGCGCCTCCTCTTTAGCTGCCTTCTCCGATTGCCCCTGTGGTCCTGTGACTTTCCTTCTACCAACTAAACCGTCCCACCTTCCTGCAGTTTCTGGAGGAAGAATACAGCCTGCTGTTCCCTACTCTGCCATCTTGGACTCCCAAAACTGTCCTTTAATCTCATAAAAATGCTATAAAGTAGACACTATTACTAATCCTATTTTACAGATGAGGAAACTGAACTTCAGGGAGGATGAGTAGTTTGCCCAGGTCACTCAGGTATTAAATGACAGAACCTAGGTTTTTAATCGAGACATTCTGGATTCAGGCACTGTGCTCTTACCCACTGTGCCATCATGCTTCTATTTCTATAATAGTTTTTAAGTTTATGTCAACTTCCTTCTTTCAGAGTATAAACTCACTGCACTAAAAAATTATAATAATTGAGCATTTCTTAGGTCTCAGGCACTAAGCCAGGCATGGCAGAAGCAAAGACCAGCCAGCATAGTTCCTGCTCTTAAGAGGCTCACAGTATAACAGGGGAGTGAGAATTGCGATGCTATTTTATATTTTGTCAGTCTCTTCAATTTCTGGCTCAATAGAGACAACTGAATTCTCAAGGCTGCTCCTGCTTTCTATCTCTTGAGATATGTTATTTTGGCTGAAGCATATGAAATTATACTGCACTGTGGGAAGTACGGAGATGGGCATGTAGAAGGGGATTAGAAGCGAGATGAAGGACATCTAACCTGTCTTGAGGAATGGGGGTAGCAGAGTGAAGGAAAGCTAAAAGAAGACAAACCTATGACTGGAGATGTTTCCTATTTATCTTGTCCTTTCTTTACCCTCAAGCTCCTGCTATGGGCTTCTGCACAGAGTGAGAACAAGTAAATAGTAAATATTTAGTAAAAATTAAACTGATTAGTTTACTATTTAATTTGGTTGAATTAAGTTGCTCTTTCCCAACATCAGGGGACTAGTGACTTCTGTGCCGGTGCCCCTGGCTGCCACAGTGTTTATAGAGAGTTTGGAGAAGGCAAGTGCCCTGACTTCAACAAAAAGCTGCATTTTCTGGTAGTTTATAGAGAATCTGATGAAATCCCTCATTCCAGGAAAAATACACTTATGTGAAATTCTGCCAAATTTCAGGGTGTTTGTGAACTCTCTAAAACACATTCAGGTTAAGGGGTTAAGGACTCTGGTCTAAAGGAAGATGAGTTCCACGAGTCTTCATTAGCAATAAGCAGTTCAATATACAATGGCAGTGAGGTGGTGCAGATCAGTTGTTCTCTGATTGTTTGGTTGAAGGGCCCTTTTACAATTTTTTTTTAGGAGATACCAGGAATTGAACCCAGGACCTCACACATGGGAAGCAGGCATTCAACAACCAACCACTTAGTTACATCCACTCCCTAGTGAGAGGTGGATTTTATTTTTTTGTTTTTGTTTTTAGGAAGTACCAGGGATTGAAGCCAGGACCTTGTACATGGGAAGCAGGCGCTCAACCACTTGAGCTACATCCACTACCCTCTCCTTTTACTTTTAAAAATTATTACGGACCCCCCAAAATTTTTAAGGGGGTTATCTAAATCTACATTTAATCTATTAGAAATTAAATAGAAAATCTTAAAAAATATTTATTAATTCAAAACTTACCACAACAAACCCTATTACATGCTAATATAAATATGGTTATAAAACATAACTACATTTTCCAAAAAAATAGTAAGAGGAATGGTATTATTACAGATATTTGTAAATCTCTTTAATGTCTGGTTCAATAGAAGAGAGCTGAATTCTCAAGTCTGCTTCTGCTTATAGTCTGTTGGTATATGCTATGTTGGTTGAAACATATGAAGAATATCTGTTCTCACCCAGATATGTAGTGGAAAAGGAAGAAGTAGTTTAATAACGTTTTCAGATCATTGTGAATATTCTCCTTTGACACTACACCAAAACTTGACAAGTAGTTGTTTCTTAAAGGTTACTTGCAATATCAAATCTGAAATCATTATCAATGAACTTTTTGTGCTCTGTTACATTAAAATCTTCTGCCCTTGCATGATTTTTGTAGTATTGTGCAATGGTCATTTGCAAATATAAGTGCACTGAGTTATGCAGATTTTCCAAGTGTTGACACATTTCATTATACAATATCAAAAAATTGCATTCATTTATCTCCACCAATCTCATCCAAAAGCCTTTAAGTATTGGGAAGCTGTCAAGTTCATGGTTGTGGATCCGAGTTTTTCAAAATTCCAATTTTCACTTGCTATCTTTAATTGTATCAATGGTAACAAACATTGTCAGTTGATTTCCTTAAAGTGATGGGCTCACCTGATTTGTTTTTGAGAAAATATCCTCCAAATATGCAAGATTGATTAATCATAATTTGTCAGTTGTTCTTTCAAGTAAATTTGGCATTCCACAGAAAAAGTGCCTTGTTCAGCTCACAACTTGAAAAATCTCACAAGTGCTTTTCCTTGAGGCAAGGCTTGTACAACTATATGCAGTAGAAGTGTTTTATGCATACTTCCATTTGGTCATCTAGGAAGTTTAAAACTGTACTCAAGAGTCTAGGGCAGGGGTTCTTAACCTTAATTCAAAACTTATGGACCCTTTTGCTAGTCGGGTGAAAACCACAGACTCCTCAGAATGTAGCGGCAGATAGTTTTATAACACTCAACATTGGAGGTCAGAGAAAATAAAGATAATAAGTTGATTTTTTTTCAATTCAAGCTCACAGACCCCCTGAAATCTTGGTCTATTGTGAATAAAATTAATATTTTTTTGCTGTTTCATCAAGGACATTCTTTAGTGAAACTGGATTACATTTTTTTTGCTGTGTGTGGCAGCAAAAAATCCAATGACTACACTGTATATTTGGTTACCACTGACTTGATTTGTGCTAAGATGCCAGAAGTTTTACCCACCATTGCTTTTGCACCATCAATGTAAATGTAAACACAGTGGAAATGACAAATAATGTCTTAGTATTATTATGAAAATAGTTTTGACTTAGCATATGCCCTCAAAGACTCTCTCGGTGACCGCCAAACTTTTGCATCCCACACTTTGAGAAAGACTGGTGAGATAACAAAGAGAAAAACCTATGAAGGAAGTTGAAAAGAAAGAGTAGGGAGGAGACTTGAAAGGCTTAGGGAAAAGGACTTTGCAGGGAGAAAAGTGAACTCTTGAAAATAATAGTATGCACCGAGTGTTGTTCAAATGCAGAGAATGTAGGCTTCTCAGATGCTCCCATATACCAATTCTAAAATTGGGTTGTCCCAAGATAAGGATGTGTGCTTCCTTAGTCATTTTACTAACTGCAATTTATTAACTTAGTGTTTTGAATGCACTGGTAATCTATTTCTCAAGGCTGAATTTAACGAAAGAGTAAATGGGAAATGGTAGGAAGAAATTACATTCATCCAGCTGAAAAGAGAGATTAAAAAAATCTCACAAAACAAAGGCTTCTTAAAGAGTGAGCTTACACTGCAAATGCATAAGCTTCAGAAAATCCAGATTCGGAATGGAGTGTTGACAGAGGCAGGACTAGAGAAGCAGGAGAAGGCTGTTCTGCAGTAATTAAAACTAAACCGGAGAAGCCGAAAGATGGTTGTTATTCTGTGTTTTTATAGCAGTGTGTTCAAGCTGCCACGGATAAGGCTCTATTAGCATTTACATTACAAATCTCATTTCTTCAGAGGTCAAAGCTCAAGCTGAGAATTCACTTCTGGTGGAAACTCCTTACCTTTCTGTTGGCCCATGTCACAAATGGAATGCTCTTTAAGTTTATTTTAGTTGTGTAAATATTGTAGGGGTGCCTGGTAATAAATCAACTTTATGCAATATTTTATTCTATTTATCTCCAGTCATCTTGAAACACTAAGGGTTTCTTGCATTAGGGTAGAATCCTGTATAATACATAGATCAGGGATAAAAAGATAATTTTGTGTTGTGAAACAGGTTAATAAGAAAGAATATTACCAGCCATTCATCTTTCTGCCTCCAAGGCAAAGAAAATCTTCCAGGGAGATAGCAGTTGATGTCTTTTTAAAAATGCAGTGGTAATTTCCCTACCAAGATTACTGCCATATGGATGGAAACTTGCTGTAGAAAGTTATCCTAAGCTTCAAATTTCATTCATACTTTGTGATTTCCTTGGCATCACCATTTCTTTAAGCACACTTAAGGTATATTGTGTAGAATCTTTGCTATGGCCCAATATGCAGTTATTTCTGGGACTAAGTTAGCACATGGTAGTGTTTCCTGCCAAGGAACTTTGCAAAGGAAATTGCTATGCTGTGGTATTGCTTGAAGAATGTAATCTGCTGGAATACTGAATATAAACCACAATAAATAAAGCTATGTACTTTCTGCAGAAAAAAAGAAGCCTGGACTGGAAAAACCTACCCTGCTCTTCTTCCCTCTGCGAGTAATAGTCATGATGAGACAAGGACAAATAAATGTGGACCTTTGGAGAGAAAAATAAAGATCAGGTAGTAGTTTCATGATTCCACCCAGTTGGAAGAAAAGGCTTTCTTTGTCTGGAATGTTCTAGACAGCCACTTCTGGCTTTGTAAATAATAGAATGACTTAAGACATTTCTTTAATTCTGGGCTGGGGATAGAGGATGAATGGAAGATAGTTCAATGGAAGAAAGTTCCTCACAGTGCAATCTGTTAAAATACCCCAATGTGTTTCTCAAAGTTCTTTATGAAGGCATTTTGTTTGGAAGTTTACAAATGAAGAGTCATAGAATTAAAACAATAGCATTAAAGAGGGCCTTAGAGATGACCTATTTCTAACCCTTCATTTCCTCGGTAAAATATATTTTCAGCTCTTTAAGATCATATCAAATGAGAGTGAACCTCGAGGTGGGAAGTGTGTCAGAGAACACCTTTCAAGATCTATGTTGTCATGATTGAGCAATAACAGATATAAAAATATTTGCACTGTGGTAAATTCTAGACATTATTATTATCCTAACTGTTGATTAGATGCTAAAAAGTGAGGTAGCAACAATAAAACCAAGTCTACACTGGCTGAGGAAAAGGCAGTCTCTCTATAGAGCCTTTCAAGGGAATTGAAAGCAGCTTTAGCCTGCTGACTAGTCTTAATGGGGAGCAGGTGAAAATAGCTTAGAATTTCTAAATTGACATAAAAGCAGTGTAGGTTTCACTTCTATCTCATACAACCTTAAAATAACAAACAAACAAAAAATCCAACATTGTTCCTTCCGTGCTTCAGAGTGAAAATGGCCTAAAAGGAAGTCACAGAAAGGAACTTTGATATTTGCTTACTCACAAGGAAGACAGATACCTGTAAGATATTTATAATATTGAAGCCTTTGTTTTTGGAGAGGTGAAATAAACCCCTCTCTAGCCACACATCCACACATTCCAGCCTGAAATGTGGCACCAGGAGCTTCATCCCGCAGTTTCATTATTGATAGCACTATCATTAATGCAAACATTGACACATTATCTGTGTGACCATTTTCTAGTAAGGAAACCCACAAATAATACTTGACATCTTGTTTACATAGTAGCTACGGTGTGTATTTTTCACTGTTCTTTTTATCTTTACTGCATGTTGGAGTTCCACATCATTTTGGGTTAGTTCACAATCTTTTAATATGCAAACCTGAATCAACATCAAAGGGCAAATCAGCTTCAAAATTATTTTCCACACTAACAGTCTTGTGCATTGCCAACAAATATTACTGCATTGATTACTACGCATTTTTAAGATTCAATGGTTTCATGCTGATTTTTTTTTACCCATTCATACGACTTGTGGACTTTTATAATATGCTTTTTTGGGGGACCTAATTTTGTTAGACATCCCCATTTTCTTTTTAAAATATATTCTTCAATAAATGTGTAATTTTAAACATAATCCAGGGTTTTCTAGGACCATGATGTTAATGATACTTCAATTATTTTAAACTATTGTTTGCAATGTAATTAAGCAAGACATTGTGAATCTTTATTAGGATTTCTTGTGTATGAACAGGACCATTATATAACTATTGTGAACTTGCTATCAATTCTGCAAGATTTTAATCAGAAACAGTCTTTTAAGAGCTACACTTCACCATAGGATGCAAATGTCTTGGCTCCTAAGAAAGGCATTGTAGAGAGGGCTTGCTAATTGATTTTTCCTTGAGAACAATCTGTTTCTCTTCCAGTTTATTATAGGAAACACTGGCATTTGTCATTTTCCCAATATTTGGAGCTTGCTGCCTTAATAAATGCACATATCAGATGATGCTTTCTCCCTGTTTGATGGGTGCATGGTGTTGGGCAGAAGAAGGTCACAATGATGTTAAATTTGCTGCTGAGCAAAGGATCAAAGTGTAAATGGAATCTTGAAGGCCGGGAAATGTGAGTGTGCCAGTGTAAATAATCTATTAATTATTGACAGCTAAGGGACTGCAAATTCTTATTTAGTCATGACATCTTCATTTTCACACTGACTGAACCATCTCTAGCATTTTTTTTTAATTAAAGTTTTCTTTTACTATAGATATGAAATATTTCAATTTATAGTAAAACTCTGCTGGTGTTTTCTTCTTCTTTTGACATTTTTGTCTGATTTCTGCATATTAAGGCAGTATTGGATATGACAAAAGGCAAAAAGGGATCCAAGGATGAGAAATAGAACAATGGTATAGGATTGCCTACACAATACATATTTTAAAAAGTCTGTTCCTACACAGAGGGGAAACAAAGCCTCAGGAACAAAGTAAGTGATGGTTGAGAAGCTTCATGCGTGTTAGATATTTATAGAAGGCAAATGACATTGAAGGTGCTGACACTTAGAAGACCAGCTAGTAGATATTGCAGGACTATATGACATTTTTCAAACACTTTGAAATGTATCCAAGAAAAGGACAAAGTGCATATGAAATATTTTAGCATCCTGGCTGTAAGGTTTTGAAATGATTATTGCACATTGGGGGAATGGCAGGATACCATCATAATTTCAATGTCTATGGCTATACACGTCATTGGAGTTTCTTTTAATATTGTTTCCAGCATTGGCTATTTGTCTAACTGAAGTAGCTGGCACTCTGCTCATCATAGTGTAACTGGAGAGAGTTTAAATTCAGCCCACAGGAAAGGTTGGTACTATGCCAGATCATTTGGGGACTTCTGAGGCACAGTAGGTTGGTGTCCCTGTCGTGGGGAGATGGGCTTTTATTAACAGCACACTTCCATTGACAAGGCAATGTGCAGGGCTTTGAAAACTATAAAGGCCCTTTCCTCTGGGCTTCTTAAAAAACTAAAAGGTTGAATCAGGTTCCCTGAAGTTTGTGAACCCCCCTTTTTTTTGTACATTTGCGTCAAGTTGAAGCCTAAATGGGCCAATTTATGTTTTCAGGTTAGCTTTGCTTTGAGTTGAGGAAATATGTTTGAACCTTCCATTCAACAATCAAACTCAGGGGGTGTGAATACTGGGGAACTGCTCACATGAGCCCTTGCGTACTGGCACCACTGTGTTTCCTACTGCTGGACTGCTGGTCCGAACTGGCCTTAGAGCATTCGACACCAGGAGGAGGGCTTTAATGATTCTCCAGCTTTGACTTTGCACTCTCTGTCACTGATCATTTATGATAAACTGGAGCCTTTTGAGGCGAGCAATGTCGTGGCTGCTGCCTAGATTTGAAATGACACTATATCGCTGTATTTTACAGCTATAACATATACAGTTTTTAAAAGAAATGTTTTTGATTACATGTCCAAGATAGAGAGGGGAAGAAAAAGGGATACGGCTAGGGAAGAGTTCCCATGGAATAAACTTACGTGTAAGGAATTTAATTATATAACTTACTGAAAGGAGGAAAGAAGGCAGGAAGGGTAAGTATAAAGGGAACCATAGCAGATTAGGCTAGTTGCAAACTGTTACTCCTAATAGAGTCCCATAGTAGGGACAAGCCTCTGAATCTTGTCTTCAGTTTGGATAGTTTTCTTCCTTGGGGTGATGCTGTGTGTTGCATGTTCTACAACAACAGCATCTGAAATGGAAGAAATATCGATCCATCCTTATTGCTTGTAACGAGGGGAACTTGTAGCTCCACTATAGCCCTGAAGGTACTGGAGATGTACATTCTGTCCAGCAGAGGGCACTAGTAGCCAGTGCACACCAGTCAACACATCATGGTATTTCCCATCATGAAAAACCGTATTTTCAATACATCACAAGCCACAGTAATGAGAAGTGCCAGGTGTGTGTGTGTGTGATGATATAATAATTTTTCTTCATCCCAGTGAATATTTTCCAATTCCTATAGCTTCACTGAAAATATCAATATCCAGTTCAGCCCTCTGTCTCAGTGTCCAGAGTGGGTCTATTGAAACAAATCCATACAGACCTTTTCACACTTCTGAGTAAAATGAAATTTCCTGACTTTTCTCACACTAGCATTTCGGCTCATTTAAGCAGGATTCCAAAGCAAAAAGATGATAATCCTAAACACTGAGATTTTTGAATGACTTGGGAAAAGCACTTCAGAACTTTTTAAGAATCATGTCTCTGCTGCCCAGTAGGAACTTTTTACAGAATAGACACAGTGTTGAACAAACTTTGATTTCACAAATGCAATTCAAAAATTTTAAATAACCATCTCTTTACATATTTAGAGAGTTATTAACATTAATTTGGCAGTCTGCTAAGTGTTGTTGGCGTATACTTCCTTGGAGTGTGACAAATATTTCAAACATATTACCAACATATTGTTTTCAAAGTTTAATCAGAGGGTAAGGGCCTTTTCATCACTCTGGGCCAGAAGATGCAAAACGGAGACACAATGGAACTTTATATACCTTAAACTTACCAATAAAACCAAGTAGCAAATATTGCCAGGTCACTGACAAAAAAGAGTTCCTGGTAATATTTTTATACATTAGTGATCTAAAACATTATTACTGAATATAATAAATATAAATTCTAAGTGTAGTCTTATTGAAAAGAAAATTTATGGACATTTGATATGAAATTAATATATTTTTATAGCTCTGTGTGTATATATTTTCACGTGTTTAACATTGGATCTTTGAGATTCTCACCATTTTGCGGGGATGCCTTAAGATATCTGTGATGATTATTATTTTTTAAAGACCATAAACTGCTTATCATTAAAATAACTGATATTTTACTATACAACAGTGGCTTCCACTGAAAATATCATATGTAGCACAGTTCAATCAGAGTTTTGAATGTTACCGATATTTTCTTATCATTGGTTTAGAAATAACGTCCATTTTGCTTTCCATCACAATCACGTCTGGGTGAATGTAGAAAAAAATATATTCAGAAACATGGCAAAGTGTTAAGGAAGATTTATGCCATTTTGAATTGATTATTTCAGGTTGACTGAATTTTTAATACCCCTTTCTTGTCACAGAGAAGAGAACTTTGTTATTTTTGGCTTTCATTATAGTTTGCGCTTCAGAGTTGTTTAGTAAGGGTTTCTCCTTTCAAAGCTGACATCTCTTCTTTTAGGCATCTGTTACATAAACAGGGTGAATAGCTACAGGGGTCCATAATTGTGAAAGAAGCAGCTAACTTGCATATTCCTCACTAGCCAATGTAACTGACAGCACTTAGCTTTCTCGCATCCCTCCTTGTCTCAACTCTGAAGGGAAGTGCTGCTGCCTAACTGATACCCAGGCACTGACAAAAGGCAGATCTGAATCAAGGAGTGTTGGTTGGGAAGAAAGGGAAGGAAGGATGTCTGATGGTGTGACAAGGAAGGTAGTAAAAGAAATATTTCTGTAGTGTTTTGAGGTTTATATCTCATTAATTCTCATCCACTCCTCTGTGAAATATATAATTATTACTACATCCCATTTTAAAAAATTCAGGTTATATATATTTGCATCTTCTAAATATTTAATCTTTTAAAAGTAAAAGCAGAGGAAGAGAAATATTCAATATGGGAGATTTTTTTCTTTTCTCATTTTGGGCTAATATTAAGCCATGGATTAGGCAAATCTAAAAATGCTTTAAATACAAAGGAAAATATTATGTCATACAACAAGAAGTTTGGTTCTTGAGTTGTTCCAGAGCCTTATGATGTCATCAAGAACAGAGCACTTGCCGTCTTTCTGCTCTGCCATCCTCACAGCACACAGGGTTTATCCTGGGCTTGTGTCTTTGTTAACATAAAATGGCTGCCACAGTGCCAGGGTTCACAGTTCACACTGTCACACAACACATGCTCTAGCACAGGCTCTTGCAGATAGCAAAGGCTCAATAAGTCTGGTGTGTCAAATTTAACTCTTTTACCCTTTGAGCTCCAGAGTTGGCTTAATACTCAGGCTCTGCATGAAAGCAAGATGGCTCCAGTTGCTTTCACCTCTCAGGTTCAAGTACAATGTGAAAAGGAGAAGGAGAAAGGAGAAGGAGAAGGAGAAGGAGAAGGAGAAGGAGAAGGAGAAGGAGAAGGAGAAGGAGGAGAAGGAGAAGGAGAAGGAGAAAGAGAAGGAGAAACAAACAAACAATTAGGTTCAGAGAGTTTAAATAATCTGTTCCAGGATTTTGAGGCATATATGGAACATAGTGCCCATTTTTCTGTCCTTATGTCCAGTCCTCTGCTCTGGAGGGTGTTTTGGTTAATAGAAGACAACCCTCTCAGATATCTATTTATTTGTGCACACTTCTTTGCTCATAGTAGGCACTTAATCAGCATCAGTTGATTTGATTTTAGGCTTAAAAATTAAATAAAAAAGGAGCATCCTTAGGCTATTTGGCATTGTACTTTCTCTCTCTCTGGATCTTCCTTGCATTAAGTTTAATTGAATTTGAACCAGAATAAAGTATGAGAAATGTCCAAGACCCAGAGAGCTTTTCTTATATATTTAACCCTGTGTTAATATCAACATAGATGGAGATCGTCATAATCAGTGAGCTCACTCTGCTGTTTCAAGATCCTGGTTTCACTCTCCTTAATCAGCCAATTAATCCACAAACAGTTTTTGAGCGCCTCCAATGGAAAAACATTCTAGCTGTTCCAAAATATGTAAGATGTCATGCTTTTCATCACAGAGCTTATTTGGAGAAACATGTTTGGTGCATATAAAAGGTAGTCCAACAATTTTAATGTGCTAATATGCATCAAAAAATAAACTCCATGGGAGATGCTGTGCACAGACAGAAATAAGATGTGAGCTGGCCCTTGGCAGGTGAATGGGTTCAAGGGGAGCAGAATAATAACTCCAATGGAAAGGTTGTACCCAAGTTTTATGAACATGAGGTTTCTTAGATTCCTGGAGCTACACCACTTGGTGGGATTGCGACTGAGTCCTATTCTCCCCGAAAGCATCAGAGGCAAATTAAGGACCTTAAAAATTGGGGGGTGGTTGCTAAGGGCTGTATGCTTTGAGGAACTCTATGCAGTTGGACGGTGATTCAGAGTCGGCCTTCGGGGCAATGGAGGGTGTGTCTTTTTAGGTAGGTTTTTTTTTTTTTTTTTTTAATTATGGGTAAAAATCAAAATTCTCACAATATATACAAACATTTGCAAAATGATATATAAATATATATGCATATATGTGTATTTGCTTACAAAAATGTTATATATATATATATATATATATATATATATATATTTTAAGAGGTGCTTAGATTACCCAAAATATTATACGGAACCCACTGGGATTCCCATGTTGCCTACCTCCCACACCTCCTACCACATCCCACATAAACATCTCCCACAGTGTGGCCCACCACCCTTAATGAACTTACACATCCTGGAGCCTTGCCACCAATCATAGACCACAGTTCACACTGTAGACCACACTCTTTCCCACTCAGTTCTGAGTGGTGTGTGCTGGTTTCAAATGGCCTACATCCGTTGAAACAACAGTACTCAGGACAACCTCCAACTCCCAAAAAGCCCCTGTATTTCAACTGCTCATCCCCTCCCTACCCCAAAAGTGTCAAGTGGCCACTGGCTCCACCTCATTGTTATAATTTCTTGCATTGCTAGAATCACCATATGTGAACGTAGTTTTAACTAAGATGCAAGGTTTGAGGGATCTATCCAAACAATTAGCCGACGTATTTGTCAATCATCCCCAACACATTGCTCATCAAGCCACAAAGCCCCCGTTATGACTTGTTTAATACAGTTTTATTTAAACCTAATCTCTATGGCCTATAAATCTCATCAGGAATATGGACTTGACAGCAAGAGTTCTCTATTTTATTGTTTCTTTCAGCAGAGCCTCTGAAGCTTGTATCAGGAAGAGAGATAAAGGTTTGGAAGTCAATAACACGGAGGTGACTATTAACACTAGAAGAATAAATGAGCCTTCTAGTCAAGAAATTGCATTCAGAGGGCAAAAGATAAGGCCTAGAGGATAGCCCAGTTGAGTTGATCTTTTTTTTTTTTTTTTTTACACTTTGGAAGGATTTATGCTTTATTAATATATATCAATAAAATCGATTTGATTAAAAATAATAATACCCATGCTTAGTCATGGTCAATTTTCAAATATTATTTAATTATACATTATTATATATATATTATTAATTGTTTATACAAAATGTGCAAGATGAGTTAAATTTGAAGAACACTAAGTTGAGTTGATCTTAACCACAACTGTGACTCTGGTCTTTGGTGCCTCATTTGTAAAATGAGGACAATAATTATGCCTTCCCCATACGGTTTTGTGAGGCTTTAATGAGTTAGAGATACAAAGCATTGGAAAGATTCTTGAAGGGTATAATGTTTTCAGTATTGTTATGATTAAGACCAATTTTCTTCTCATTTCCCACTTCTTGCATTCTTCTCCCTCTGCTTGTTCCTCCTGTCACTGCTAAGCTGCTCTAGTTCCCACTTACCCTCCCTGGATGCTTAATGCCCTCTGTCCAGTTCTTTCTCAGTGAAGTGTGGACTTCCAGGCTTCTCTCTTTACTTTCCATATCAAAGCTTAACTCTTCTATTTTAGGCCTCACTAACTCTACCATGGGTGTTTGCATTTTAACCATCCAATACCTTAATATGAAAGAATATCTCCACTGCTGGAAATTTAAGCATCAACTTTGATTTCAAGTCATACTTGTAAGCAGTGCCTGACTCATTGGATACCTTGATGGCTGAAGAGGAGACAGTTATAAGGTCAGCAAAGAAATAGGCACAGAGATAAGAACTGTAACAAGGATGTCACCAAGCTATTACCACAGAAACCAATAACTGATGAAAAGAGAGAAGCAAACAAATTTATGGTCATTTGAAGCTTAAAGACACATTTAATAACATTTCTTCATTTTTTTAAAGTTTCTATCTTTCTTCCTCTGTGGATGAAATCTTCCCAAGGTAACCTAAACCATGAATATCGTACTCTGGGCAGAACATGGTTCTGTAAGCCAGTGCAGGCTGGTTTCAAGGAAACTAGCAGCATTATTGATTTTAGTTAGGCTTATTAGAATCAGTGTTACAAGCCCTCTTCCTCTACTGGATTGTATTTGGGCTTCATTATGAAATCTCATTACATTAAAAGGAGGCAGCAATGAGTTCTGTAAATAAAATATTTCAAAAAATGGATTTGCTAAAATTAGTATATCTGTGAAACCTGCTTTGGGTATCAATCTCTCAAGAAAGTGAATCATATATTTTCTGATTCTACCTTGCTTTTTTTTTTTGGATTGGGAATATTCACCAATTCTTGCAGCATACAGAAAAGCTTCACTTGTTTTCCTGTTAGTAGCCCCCGTGCAACATATTGTTATACAACCTGGGTGAGACATCACATCACATAATGACTACAGACAACTTGAAGGGATGAACATGGGTTTTTTCCCTTTCCATCCAGCTCAGGAACACAATAGACTCGTGAATCCCAAACTGAGAGTGTGAAAATGGAGTTAACTCTGCAGCTGAGTTTTTTAGAACAGGAACAGGGAGGGCCTAGAAGAGGCTTGAAATAACGCCCCTTTCTGCTTTGATGTGAAGCAAGATCATTTGGATTAGATGGCTTAAGTGAATTGATGAAATTGATGAGAATGAACTCATAGAGGAAATTACTTTTCCAAAACAGTTACAATATGTACTTTCTCTCAGACACTCATTCCTGTGTCTGTTTATTCAGCACCAGCACATGCAGCCTTGTAAATATGGGAGAAAATTATGAAAACTATTTAGTCAGAAAGCTTTGTATGCTCTCATCCAAAATTACAATCAGAGACAACACCGAACCATCAAGTGTGGTTTCAGTTGGAACTGAGTGTGCAATTCTGGGATCCCTATTTGAGAGGCAGTGAATAACTGGTTAGGGGTGCTTCTGGAGAAGGGCTACAGTGAATTTTTGCCTTCGTTTCTTTATCTGCTTTAAACATAGTCACTCAGTATAAACCCACTCTCCCTTTCTCCCAGACTGCTTTGCTCCCTCCCTTCATTCTGATCTATGGACTTGATAGTGACATGAGGAGAAAGACCTAAGCACCTAAGATGCAAAATGTAGTGAGAGTCACAGAAAATTTAGGAGAAGACTTTTCGGAACAAAAATCATCTGGTAAAGTTGAAAGTTGTAGTGACAGGCTGATTTCTTTCATCTTTCCTGACATGGTTTTCTTTATCCAGCATACCACATAGGTTAGTAGTGGGATAAAAAATTTACTCAAACCACATACAACCGTGCTAGAAAAATGGAGTGTCTTTTGTTCTATAATTGATCTGAGTCTTCTTTATGAGGCCCATGTCTCCTGGACACTGAGTTGCCAATTAACAAGATATCTGCTTCTCTGCTTTAAACAGTCTCATTTAAGCCTCTGGTTCACGTGGCCTCCTCCCAGTGCTACCTCCATACCACTGCGCCTGCTCCATGGGACTTGGCTTGGATCCAAAGGCTGGAGATCTGCTAAGAAAAGTGGGCTGGCACTAATCCCAGGGTTTTGGAGTTTTCTATAACTAAGTTTTTAATCATAATCTCCTCAGGATATGACCCATGATGTGGGGTGGGGGTGGGGGGACAGGGAGAAAAGAGTTGGTATGCATAGTTGGTGTCTGCTTGTGACTGCTTCTCTTCTCCCTGCCATTTCTTAGTGCTGGCAAGCTTTGGTTTTTATTTGCTTCTTACTCCAATCTGATTGGGATTTCCCCACATTCTCCTCACAATACAGTGTCATAACTCATCCCCAGTGGTCATTGAGGTTTAAAGAGAGAGAAATCAACTCACCAATAAAGAATTACAATTCAGGAGGCATTCCAAAAACATTATGTCTATTGCCCACAATTATAATGGTGGTAGGGTGAAACTTGAAGGGAATTGTAAAATATTGGGCTTTCTCTTCCCTATGTAAATCTTTTTTAGATTGTCTATTTTCAGAGACAGAATGGAGATGCCTGTTGCCCTAGCTCCCTTGTTGTTCATCTAGATATCCTGATGTCATTAAAATCTCCTGAAATTCTTTAAGCCAGATGGGAATTTACCATCTTTTAAGTCACCACAGGATACTTGGAAAAGTGTGCATGGAATTGGTAATACAAACTTGGAAGGGTCATTTATCAGTCTGATTGTTAGAGTCTGTGTGCATATTTCCAAAATTCTCCTGCAATGAGTTAATAATAGCCCTTTAAAGCAAGGAAGTTCCTCATTCCTAATTTAAAGAATTGTATGTACAGAGGCATTAGGTTATAAAATTAGTTTTCTAAGCTTCTACAGAAGGGAGCAATGATCTCGATGTACTAGACACTTGTCAAATCTCCTCTGGAGATTGTGATACAAGGCATCACAAATTACAGAATATTCTTTGTAGGGCACCAGGGGCACAGTCATTCAACATATATTTATTCAACAAATTTTTCTAAGTGCCAGCCCCCTTTTTAGTTGCTGGGGATACAATGGTGAAGTGTTAAATAAAGTAGACAAGGTCTCTGCCCTGAAAGAGCTTGCATTCTAGGAAGCAGGATAAGGGAGATGGATATGGGCAATTATGAAGAACGTTAAGGAGCTTCAAGAGTGTATCAGTTAGAAGAAGGAAAACACTGGGGGAGGGAGACTG
This sequence comes from Tolypeutes matacus, assembly GCA_026826555.1. NCBI lineage: Eukaryota > Metazoa > Chordata > Mammalia > Cingulata > Chlamyphoridae > Tolypeutes > Tolypeutes matacus. The sequence continues at coordinate 14,907,316 of JAKSZT010053881.1, forward strand.
TGAGATTTGGTGATTGTGTATAGTAGAAGGCCTGAATTTTAGAAGAGGAAGGAACTTATGTCTCTATGGGGTGTTGATCCACTTACGAACAATGGAGATTAAGGAGGCAGATCCTGCTCAGCATAGAAAGTACTTGCTAACAATTAGAGTTTGACCACTGTCTTAGTTTGCCAGAGCTTCTACCACAAATACCACAAACTGGTTTTGGCTTATCAGCAAGAATTTACTGACTCATGCTCAAAAGTCCAAAATCAAGGCGTCAGCAAGGTAATTCTTTCTCCTGGAAGTCTGTGGCATTCCAGAGCTGGCTTGCTGCAATCTTTGGGGTTCCTTGGCTTGCATCTCTGCCTCCTGTCACATGGGAATTTCTCTCTCTTTGTGTCTGGTCTTTCCATTTTCACTGACTTCCTGCTTCTGGCCCCTCCCTGTGGCTCTCTCTGCCTTCTGCCTTCTGGCTTCTTCTCTTTGTAAGATCTCCAGTAATATAGACTAAGACCCACCCTGATTTAGGTGAGCCACACCTCAACTCAAATTAATACCTGCACTAGGCCTTATTTATAAATGGGTTCACAACTACGGGAAGGTGGCTTAAGATTAAGAACATGTATTTGTTGGGGTACAAAATTCAATCTACCACAACTACCCCTGAAATTAACAAAGAAAGTATTTGAGATAAGGTTGGATGGCCATCCATCAGAGACAGTGGCAGTGGATTGTCTGCCTTCAGTGGAGAGTTTTAAGATAGTCTGTGTGGAGCCTTCCAAATCTGTATTGCTGTGATTCCGTACACCTAGGTATCATTGAAATGAACTTAGGCTCCTTAAAAAACAGAATTAGTTCTTCTAAACTAAGATAACTCCTAAGCACTCAAAGTAATCACATTTAAGTGTTTTGGACAGCAGCTAGCACATAGAGATCACAAGGGGCCTATTAGCAAGTCTGGTAGACCAAAGGGTCTTGAGGGGCTTTCAAGAAAGGATGCCAAGCAGTATTAGTCTGAGTATGGGGGGAGAGGAGAGAGGTGACAAGGGGTTGACAGGCCAAAGAACCAGGAGACTTGGGTTCTGTCACTAAATGGTTGAGGCAAGTCACTTCATTTCCCTGGGTCTCAGGTTCCTTATATATAAAATGACATGTTTGGGTTGGTAAATGTCTAAATAGTTCTGATACTCTGTTCTTTTATGAGCTGGGAAGAAAAATATACAGTTCCTGTCCTTATCCCTAAAGTCTTTGTGATTGTAAGACCCGAGAGTGCGTTTGGTAGAGGTGTGGCCTATTCTGTTTTCACACAAGTTTACTCACGCATCTGTCTTCTCTGGCCTGCTGCTGGGAGTTTAGAACATTAGGAGGTGTAGACAGACTTCTTTTGTGGCTATTTCTTTATATAGTATTGCAGTTAATTACTTGATTCTGAAATCCATTTTGCTGTTACCTCATCATAATGATTAGGAAGTAATATTTAAATCTCTGGTTTTAAAATGGCCTCAAGTGTAATGCTTGACTATTCAGAGTAGGTTATGGGACACCCTGAGTTGTGGCTACAACCCAAGTGAAAAGAAAGGGTCCATTTAAAACTTCATTTGAGCCTTGTAGTCTCTATTTTAGAAAGTATGGAAATCAGACATACAGACTCTGTTGATTTGGGGAAATCGGGTCTGCTGAAAGGTAATTTCTGTCTTTTCATGGGGAGTGTGCATTCTGTCCCCTTTGTCTTAGGTTTTCATTTCTACAGTTATATACATGAGGTGCATAAAAGGGAAAGAGCTGGGAGAATCTCATGAATCAGTTGCTACACTTCATCCACCAATCAACTTTTATCGAAAAATAAAATTATAAAAAATTGAAACATATAAATAAAAGATGGGATAGTCTTTTCATCAATGTGTTTTTGCAACTTGTAAAAAGGAATAAAATATAAAGAACTTTAAAATTGTATCTTTTCTTACATGACATAACAATATGCAATGTAATTATTTATATTACATATATAACAATATGTAGTATAATTATTTATATTACATAACTATGTAATATGATTATTGCTATTTTGTATCCGTTGTTCCCTAGGCACTTTTACATACCTTAGTCATAAACTTCTTAGAATAAAGAAACAGAGCTTAGAGACTATCATTTGCTTCGAAGCTCTATTTTTGGTAGGTGACAGAGCAGGATTCGAATCTTTGTCTTTCAGACATCAAAGTCTTTTGTCCAAGCTGCCTTTGAAGAAAAGTGAACTAAGACTGGCGTTTCTTTCTCTCTACTGCTAAGGAGTTCAAAACAATCCAAGACATAAGAGGAAACCATAAAAGTTACCAAAGCGAGGCCACCTCCTCAAATGAGTGTTCCTGCTATTTCCTAAAAGATAATACCATTGTTGAAAGTCTTCAACATCCAAAATTTCTTAGTTTCATGGTTGCTGGATTTAAATGGCAGCATTTTTTCCCTCTTATCTTCTTCTCTTGCTTTCACCCTCAACAAATTGCTAGTGGCTGAACTGCCAACAAACCAGAGCTCCCCTGGTGCTTCTCACACAGCCCCAGAAACAATGTCAGACCAGCTCGGCTCATGTTCATATTCTCCTTGGCTGATGAAATATTTAAACCGTGCTGATAGCCTCAGATGGCATTTCAGATGCTGAATACACCACCCTGTGTGTCTCTTTCCAGAGGAACACAGGGTGCAGTGCCCTGCATCCATTTCACTCCCATGTTTATGCTAAAAATGACACTTCCCCTTAATGGTGTTTTAATCAAAAGCAGCTCATCACCAACATTAAACAAAAAAAATCCATTTCTCATAGGCTTGGCTGGCCAAGTGCACACAATTACTAAGACCTTTTGGAGGAAGAATTTACAGAAAATTCTCCATCCGTTGACTTTCAATTAAAATGATAAGAGCAACAGATCAAGTGAAAGGAAACCTGTTGCCATTCTGTCGACCCCGTGGCTGGTGTGTGGTGGGAGAGTGAGATTCTGTCTGCCAACCACAGGTGAGCGGGTCATTCCAAATGCAGCTTTTCCACCCAAGCTAATTGATGAAGACATTTTCATTTTGACCCAATCCCATGGAAAACAGACAAACAAACCAAAAACACTTGTCAAAGAGCTGTGCTAACACAGGTAAGGTTAATAGGTGTGAGGGATTAGACTTTCCTTCATATTAATCAAAAATAACACAATGCCCTTGGCCCTTAATGTTGCATGGTAAAAATCAGAAAGTTTCCCTTCAATGCTGTTAAAGGGCTTGGTCTCTGAGTCTGAGCTGGTTGCCATGCTGTCAGTCCGTGGAATCCTAAAAACCATCATCATTTGTTTCTAAACAGATCAAGAGCTATTTACCATTTCAGTGTTTTGTGCACAGCTGGGTGTCTGGCAAACGTCCAATATCCATTAACATTTAAAAATTAGTCCCATAATGCATCTTTTCTAAGGCTTGAGAAGTATACACAGTGACACATGTTGGGAACCAATTACACTTGCACTACCATTAGTCTGGCTGCATTCAACTTCCCAGTAAATGCGGGCTAATTTAGTTTCCAGAATGGTGTGTCTAAATTCATACAATGACCTTAGAGAGAGCTGAGTATCTGAAGATTTAAAGTGGAATAAACTGTTCAGCAAGAAGATTATTTCTCATAGTGAAACATGAGAGCACATTACATGATGATTCACTGAATTTATGCAAGTTTCCTTTAATTCAACCTTTCTAAAACTTCCAGACAGGGTGACATGGGAGGGCACAAACAGACTATCAGAGTTCAGTAACCATTTCTATTCCTTTGATCTGCAGAGCTAAAGTCATTTTGTATGTTAGCCAATAACTTTAAATGTGCCCATTCTTTCTCACTTCTGGGGTTACAATAAATGAACAAATTCTGCCTTTGCAGTAGAGTGCTTCGAACTCTATTTGGGAGCCATATCACCTTATTGCCCAGGATGACCAAAGCAAATACTATAATTGGTGGTTTGGTGAAGAACAGAAGGGTTCAGAAATAAGTACTTTCTGTAAAATGTTATTCCCCAAACTTCCACTGTTTAGAAAAATTCCTTTAATAATATCCATGGTGAAATAAGGAGGTTGGTCAGGCTGGGGAGAAGTCAGAAGAGGATCCCCACCATCCCCTTCCCAGGAGTCCACTCAGCTCTCACAGGCAGGATCATCAGCATCGAGACTAGCTTTTCTGGACGATGGTTCTGGGGCACGTACTGCACCAAGCGTATCTTAGCTCGCTTAGTCTATGTCATGCTGTTTAATAAAGCTAAATTGCTCACATAAACAGGATATTGTGCCATGGGCTTTTAGGATTCAGAGGTGGTTTAAAAATATAATTTTTCACTAACATTCAACAGAACAATTTAGCACTAGCTTACAGAAAATTGCAGGAAAGCAGTAATTTTCCCAATGTGCACAAACTGATTCAGCAATTTACAAATTAGGGACTTTGGGGGTGGTTAGGATGTGCAATGAGCTAGCAAAGTTGTCCTTTCCAGACAGAGATTTCCCATGCCTCAGGCCATGCTGGAAAACACTATCCCATTTTTCCTAGCACCTTGAAATAGTTCATGGCAAAGCTCCTTTTGGAGGTTATAATTGTTTAGTTAAAAATTGCATGGACTGAATTGATTTAAATTGGGGTTGATTCTAGGAAATGTCATGACCTTTCTAATTTAAGAGTATTTTTAATAAATTGGAGGCTTATAATAGGATCTCTTTTGGTATGCTCTTATTTTGAGGATAACATGTATTATGATGTTTTGGTTTGGGCTGTTTTAAACATCATTGGAAATACAGCTTCCTTGTCAGGGCTGTTGATTTGCACTCTTACTGAATTAGGAGTTTGGAGGCAGCATGATTTTTTAGTGGTTAGGGACTATGAATCATCTTCCTGTTGAAAATTTATAGGATAGACAGGCATAGTAGACTAAAATAATATAGAAGGAATATGCCAATTGGGTAAAACATCCCAAATCAGCAAGTTACAAAGCTGTATATACTGTATGTTTCCAGGTTATTCTTTTAGTGTAAGGATTAATCCAATGGGTATAGAAGAACTTAATGGATTGGATAAGGAGAGGTCCAATATGGTTAAGGATATTGTATTTTAATAACTTGAAAGGTAAAATTTTTGCTTTTTACAATAATTTGAATGTTATTAAATTCTAATTCAAACTAGTTAAGACAACTAATTCAAACTAGCTCAAAGCAATTGGTGGGGGGGTGAGGTGCATTTATCTTTTGTATAAAATGTATGTCAGGTCATGATCTCATGACACACACCCACACAAAAAAATCGCTCAACAATTGGAATCATGAACAAGAAATGTATTTCCTTCAACTTAATTATTTAGTTTCCTACTAAGAAGTTGCTCTGCAGAGGTCAATTATCCTTCAGGGATATCCTGGAAGAAATGAACAATTAGCTTGATTTTCTGTTGAATTTGGAGCTTGAGACTCAGTATGTGATCTATTAAAAAAAGGAGATAATTCCTCTTAAACCATGTCCTAATCTACACGGGAGTCTTACACTGCAGGTAAGAAATCAGCAAAGTAATCCAATCCACCACCATGGGGCCGAGACTGAGCATCTTGATACACAACAATCATGGCTTCAAAACATTAAAAGAAAAATCTCTCATGGGGAGCAATGAAGGATAACAGAATTCACTCCTCTTATGAAACGCAGAACCTTATGAAAGGCAAATGCCATTTGATTTTTTTTTTTTTAACTAAAAAGATTTGCTCAAATCTGATTAAAGGGAAGAGCGGCAAACATTGTAATTTGAAGTAATCAGGAGAATGTACAGTTTTATGGAGAGATGAAAGGCACGGGTAAGACTTTCATACGTTTCCAACTGTCCACGAAGCTATTACCTGGCTCTGCTCTAAAAAAAGCTTTCTTGCCCTCAAGAAACAGAATTTAAAGTGGGGACTAAATTGAGTTAAAAAGCATCTGGCACAGAGGTTTTCAGAAAAGCACTGAATTCGCCTATACAATGAATCTAGAAAAAAATTATTTTCTCTCTCGAAATGTCTTTCTCTCCTTTTTGAGTTATTTTAACATGGGAGTTGTAAATACAACATTCTTTTTGATTCTTTTTTTAAATTTTTATATTTGAGGATGCTAGTTTCAGCTGGCTCTATTTCCTTGGAAGTCAGAGCTATGCCTTAAGCTTAATAATGCTGGATGCCCCTCAAGACCTTTAAATCACCTTCATGACACTGATTTAGCATTTCCCCTGAGGATGCATTCGTTTGCTCTGTCACAGTCCTAGCTTTAAGACACACACATACACACACACGGGAGTGAGATGAGAATTTGTAGAAGGTTAAAAACAGAACTTAAAAGCATATTATACAGCAGCAACTTGCTGGAATTCTGTCATTTCAAATATAATCCCACACAAATAGTTTCTAGCAAGTTGCTGGGTTTTTTACCCTACTAGAGGAAGAACGGTTTTATCAAAAACTCCTAAGTGGATGGCAGAAATAAGTCTCTGCATGGAGAGAGAGTAGGACTCTCTTGAATCGCTGCTACTTATGATACCGATGATAATTTGTAATAATACATTTAAGAGTACCCTGAATTCACTTAACTATCTTCAGTGAGATTTAAACACTTTTTATATATTTTCATTTACTTGTGCAGCGTTCTGGTGAGGCAGAGTGGGTCGATTTTATTTCTCCCTCTCCAGTTAAGAGATGGCTGTGATGAAGACTAGAGCAGAGTATGAGGAGCAATATCCGGTGATAAAAGATTAGGTGCTTCTTGTTGAACCGCTTTAGAGTTATATTTTTTGTAACATACCTTCCTTTTAGCATTTTTTCTATGCTCAGGTTCCCACTGCTTCCAGGCAATGCTCACCTGTTCATAAAACAACGAATCCATTCAGTTTATCTGGTTACATAACCAATTAATTCCTTGGTGGGTGAAGGGAGGGCACATTGCTAGTGGCAAGGGGACTGCTAAATTGGCTGTTTGGCTAATTGATGAAATTATCTTCAGTTCAGTCCAAATGATCATTTCAATAGCTCTCTGGATATAGACTTAAAAACAGAACAGGAAAAAAAAAGTATTTCAGTGATAACCACTCAACTTCTGTATGGCATGAATGAGATGTGGAGAGGTTTACAATGGTGGGGAATTCCATTTGATATAAAGAGATGAGATGGTTTTCATCCTTCTGATTTGCAGGATGCATAATTGTGGCTAGTTGTCAGTTCTATCTCATTCAAAAGGTTAGTTCTGGGTGAACCATCATACTTTTTTCTCCTTCCACAATAATTTGTTTCCTCCATTCATTTTTGCTTCAGTGGTATATTTTCACAAGGACTAACAAAAAATGGACACCAAACTCAAGCTCAGAGTTAAATAGTTCAAAGGTCCTTCTCTGAGAATTAAGCAGATGGTTGAGTGACAGCTAGAATGACAGGTAAAATTAGTGCAATGTGATTTTAGTTTGATTTTTTCTTGTCTATTTGCTCTAGATTTATGCATTTTTCCTAACGAAGAGTTAGTGAAGCTTCCTCTATACTATTGTTTTAAAACTCCCGAAGTGTGGGGTGGATTTGACTCTCATTTCTGATTTCATCCTGGGCATTCTTTTCCTTTTAGACATGGTTTATTCTCATAGATTTCTGAGAGTTTGAATATTTTTCAACAACTCTTCCATACACATTTCTTGTCTTCAATAGGCTCTGCAGAATCATCTTCACTGATGAAGAGTCAGGGCTGATCTCTGTTGCATCTACTTCTGCACCAATAGCTCCTTCAGCAACATAGTACGACACAGTTCTGGGTGCCTTACTACTTGTGTAATCCTAGCTCTTGCAAATGGTGACACATAAATATTGCTACCTAGACTTTACCAACTTAGAGCCCCACCTGTGTATATGGGGAATTCTAATCCCTCATCCACTTGATTCTCTGAATTATGCATGTAGGCACCCCACCCCCACCCCGGGCTACATTTACTCAAATTCTCTGTGATGTGCTTCACCAGTCTTGGCAGTGTCCCTAGAGGGGAGACTCTGCCCTGCCCACCAATTGTCTGGTGGTGGTCCCCATGAGCCTTTAGGGAGCTTGAGTTGTACCTAAATGGGGTGAATGGAGCTGGAGACTAAGTAGGGATAGGAAAAGCCTTCTCCCCAAATCTGTGTGGCCACCTGGGTCCCAGAGTAACATAACTTGAGCCCAAAACATTGTAACGGCTTCTGTGAAAAAGCTCTCTTATTCTGTCTTAACCTTCCACTCTGTATTTAAGACTTCTTCAGACTGGTGGTGGAGAAGTGGGATAGTTAGGGAACAGAGGATACTGTGTCACCCCTTCCATTACCTCCTTCTCTACCTCTGGTTAGTGATAATAAATATTTGTCAAATAGAAGAATAAATAAACAAATTGGGCTTTGAACCAAGGACACCTGATTTTAAGAGTTGTGCTCTTTTCCCTTAGTTCAGTCTACCACATTAGGGAGTCCCTAAGCTGAGGAGGCCAGGAAACAGTAGCTGCCACCAATCCTGGCAATGAAAGGGTTCCCTTACGGGGAATTCTCACCCCTGGCCCATAATGGCTTTTATGAGTCTAAACCTTAATCTGTAAATTGGCCTGCCAACCTAGCCAGAATGCAAAACCCCACTCTATTAAGGGCCATTCAAATCAACCAAAATGACAACACTCTTTAAAACAGAGCTATTAATAATTCAAATATTTTAGTAATAATACAAACATTTTCTCACATTAAATTAGAAAATTTGACGAGGTTTGCCCATATTCATAATCGTGACAGCCTTACTTTTCAGAAAGAGAATGATTGTTAAACACTGATGCATTTGTTTCTGCACTGAATAGACTGGCTTGACAAAAATTTTCCAAAGCAAATAGCTCTTAATTAAATAAATAAAATTTGCCTAAGGAACTCTGAATTCATTCTCAAGAAAGAGGAAGATATATTTAGTGAAGGATTAGTTATGTTTAAGTGTTTTTGTTTTTTCTTATTCTTTGATAATTGCATATGGATGGTAATGTTTTATTCAGGACACATTCTGTTCCACTGGTTATAATAAGTCTAGAATTTCCATGGTTTAAACCTACAGACACAGAATGTCCACATGTTGCATGTATATTTACACATTTTCCATATTCATTAATTTTTCATTCATTCACTCATTTGACAAATACTTATTTATCAATAAATGTAAAAACTTATTTGAGGGCCTATAATGGTCTTCGTCTTTACCTGAAGAAAGATCTAATCCAAATCCCATTAGATGCCTGACAATGAGTAAGTTACTTAAACCCTCTAAATCTCAGTTTCTGAATTTGTAAGATTGTGATAAATAATATTTGCCTCATAAGACTGAAAAGGATTAAATTAGTGTGATGGTTAGGCTATGGAAGGGGCAGCGATTTGTTTTAACTGGAATAGACACATACTCTGGCTATGGGTTTGCATTTCCGGCACGCAGTGCTTCTTCCAAAACTACCATCCGTGGACTTACCAAATGTCTTATCTACCGCCATGGCATTCCACACAGCATTGCCACACAGCAAATGATGTGCGAGAGTGGGCACATGCCCATGGAATTCACTGGTCTTACCATGTTCCCCATCACCCTGAAGCAGCTGGACTAATAGAACGGTGGAATGGCCTTTTGAAGACTCAATTACGGTGCCAACTAGGCAGCAATACCTTGCAGGGCTGGGGCAATGTTCTCCTGGAGGCTGTGTATGCTCTGAATCAGCGTCCTCTCTATGGTGCTGTTTCTCCCATAGCCAGGATTCATGGGTCCAGGAATCAAGGGGTGGAAATGGGAGTGGCACCACTCACTATTACCCCTAGTGACCCACTAGGAAAATTTTTGCTTCCTGTCCCTGAAACCTTAAGCTCTGCTGGTCTACAGGTTTTAGTCCCAAGAGGAGGAGTGCTGCCACCTGGGAACATAACAGTGATTCCATTGAACTGGAAGTTAAGACTGCCACCTGGCCACTTTGGGCTCCTCTTACCTGTGAATCAACAGGCAAAGAAGGGAATTACTGTACTGGCTGGGATGATTGATCCTAACTATCAAGGGGAAATAGGACAACATCTACATAATGGGGGTAAAGAAGAGTTTGCCTGGAATGCAGGGGACCCTCTAGGGCATCTCTTAGTCCTGCTATGCCCTGTGATTAAAGTCAATGGAAAATTGCAACAAACCAATTCAAGCAGGACTAACAATGGCCCAGAATCTTCGGGAATGAAAGTTTGGGTCACCCCACCAGGCAAAGAACCACGGCCTGCTGAAGTGCTTGCTGAAGGTAATGGGAACATGGAATGGGTAGTGGAAGAAGGTAGTGATAAATATGAACTTCGACCACGTGACCAGTTACAGAAACGAGGACTGTAATGGTCATGAACCCTTCTTC
>JAKSZT010053881.1:14937718-15034807 GCA_026826555.1 Tolypeutes matacus
ATCGGTTAATTCCCTGAGACCATACTGGATTTTTTCTATCTTTTTGTCTATCTTTTCTACAATCTCTTTGATTTCAACTGTATTGTCTTCCATATCACTAATTCTTTCCTCTGCCTGTTCAATTCTGCTGCCATGTGAGTCCAGCGTCTTTTTCATTTCTTGACTTGTGTCTTTGTTCGCCATCATATCCATTACCTTTTTAGGTGTGTTATCTATTTCTTCAGTATGTTCTCCCAGTGTCTTCTTTATATCCTTAATCCCTTCCTTCAGTTCTTTAAGTTGGTCCATGATATTTGTTTGGATAGCTTTGATTAGTTGTTCGATGTACTGCATTGCTTCCTGGTTTTTATTTTGTGCACTGGACTGGTCCATGATTTCCAGTTTTTCAGAGTCATTTGTATTTTTCTGTTGCCCTCTGGTCATCATATTATCTTGATGGGTTTGTTCAGTTGATTAGCTTTACTCTATGCTCTAGAATTTTATTTAGCTGTTGGTTCTGCGTGTGAGTTAAGTTCTCTCTTTGGCAGTTTTTCTTCTTATTTTATTTCCTAACTTCTTTCTATGTTCCCTTGAAGGCAAAAGGTTAGGGCCAGAGGAATCAAAAGATGTAAGGAAGGCAGAAGGATAATAGAAATATTGATAAAAGTTTGAAGAGGGGCAAAATGAGACTTCATGAGATGAATATTTAACTTGTGTAGGCAGTGTAGATTACTAGGGAAAGAAATGGAGTTCCTATAATGGACTGGGAAAACAAATGGAGGAATATATATATATAGTGATTTAGAAGGCTAGAATTATGAGGAGGGAGAGATATAGTAGAGAAAGGTCTGAAAGGAAAAAGTTAATACTAAAAAAAAAAAAAAAGAAGAAAACAAAATAGATGGGATAGAAATTGACACCCTTAAGTTGTGGGCCTTTGAAAAAATGTTGTCTCTAAGAGCCACAACAGAAAACAGAAGGCAGAAAGATGCAGGAAGGATAAGCGGTAGTTTGTAATACAGAATCAATATATACAGCGAGTGGGAAATTACTGAATAAGAAGCCCAGCAAATAAGCGACCAGCTGGCAGCACCTATTAAAAAAAAAATAGAAGGAAAAAGGAAGGGGGGAGGAAAAAGAGAATAATAGCAATAGACCAGAGAGTAACAGAGAGAAACCAAAGATCCACACAGGCAAGCAGTCAAACAGAGCTAGGGGGGGTCAATGATTCCCCCAGGGTCCACGTGGATCCTTCCTGCCTATTTGTGTTTATCAATGAATTTCCCCACAGGGTTCTATATGCAGGTCCTGAAGCAGCTTTTAGCTATTAAACTAAATTAAAAAGAATTAATTTTTCATTTGTTGAGGTGACCTCACTTTTTTTTTTTTTTTTAGCCAAATGCAGGACCCAAAATAATTCCTTCTCTAGACCAACCCCCTTACGGAAGGGACCCTAGCTGGGCCCATGGAAATTAATCAAGCACGTCCCACTTTCCGGACTCCCCAGGTTAGCTGAAGCTCTGATGTTAGTCAGTGAGGAGTGCTAAAGATGGCGGATTCCGCCCCTTCTGGCGCCGAGCTCCAGAGTCACCGGGCTGCTCAGTAAATCAGTTTGAGTGCAGATTCGCGTCTGCTCTCAGCCTGATGCTGCTTCAGGTCGGCTTATCTGGTCCCCAAAGCTATGGGGCGGTGCAGGCAGCCAGATCAATGTCTAAAAATATAAAATACCCTTCCCTGTCTTCCAACAGAACCCTCCCTTCTTTGGGAATTGTCCCTTCCTCCTGGCTCCGCAGCGGCCCGGGTCTTATCCCTGGGTGGCTAGGGAAATCAGCTGCGTTTCCTGACCAAAATCCCACCTCCGGTTCACTGGGTGCTGATTAGCTCGTTTGCTCTGTTCACACAAGGTCCAAGGAGCGCCAGGCAGCCAGATCCCCAGAAAATAAACCTTTTTCGCCCGCCCACGGCTCCAAATGGCCGTTTTATTTTTTTTCCCTAACCGCGGGGCTCAGCCGCCTGTGCCAACCTCCACTGGCAGCCTCAAAACTCACGAATCTCCACCGTTCGGTCCACGCCGCCGATCCGCGCAGATAGATGTCCCAAGCTTCTCACTCCATGCGTACACAGCACAGACCCCCGGGCAGGACCTCGTCCACAATCTGCCTTGCTCTGGGAGCTTGCAGTGTGCGCCCTCCTACACTAATGCCATCTTTCCTACTCTCATGCCCGTAAATCTTTAAGTACAGTAACTGGCATAGAAAGTACTCAATAAGGGTTAACTATTGGCAGCAGTAGGCATAGTAATAGCATTGGAAATAAGCAGTTATTTATGCAATGGTATGCTGTCAGGGCGAGATCCTATCTGGAGCTATAAATTTTGGGCAGAGTGGGATTATTAAGGAGAGAATGTAGATAGAAGAGAGAATAAAGCCCAGCATGGAGCTGCCCAGCACTGGAAAGTTTAAGATTGGGTAGACAAGAGGGTAACTAGGATTGGATTTTTTTCCTTTTTCCTTTTCATTCATTTAAGAATTTAACTCTATATCACATTGCAAACTCACCATAAACAACACAGTAATAGAGGTAGAGGCTTCTACATAAATCTTGACTAGTATCTCCTCTCACTTTCATTTCTGTCACTACTAATGGGATGTGGAAAAATAAGTTAAATAAACTTCTGCTGGCTTATGTAGTTTTAGTCTGGGTCTCCATTGCCAAAGTAAAGGGTTGAAGCAATTATCTGGATAATTCAGGCAGAACCTAATAGGCCCCCGGGACGCCTTCTTCCTTCTGCTACTGTTGCCTGAGTAACTAGGGAATCACTTCAATCCTTTCTGGGCCACATAGCTCTGGTCTTACTATGTCTTTAACTATTGGACCTTGTCACAGAAATAAATATATCATATTGGAAACAAATACCAGTGAGGGACAGCACTCTTATTTCATATATGGATGTATTTTATTTCCATATGGACTATACTGTGAGCCAGCGCAAGAGGAAGGTCTAAAGTGTAAAGGATAAATGAAGGCAGACAGTCAGGAACTGAGTCCTCACTAGTTTTAAAGGAAATCAAGCTTGCTAAAGGCAAAGGAGCTGAATTTTTCTTGACAAGAGCCTGTATTATCATTTATTGTTATTTATGGCTCTTTGGGAGAGCAGCAAGAATACTAAAATAAAGGAGAACATTTTGACCCATGTCACAAAACACCATATGAATTTATAGCTTCCTCATTAGAGATATTTTTCTAATCAAGCAGTCATTTTCCTCTCATGAAAAGGGGTGTGAGGGGGGTGAGATGTTTTTGATGAAAGAGTCTGGAAATTTTAATTTGTTTAAATGGCCAGATTGGGATAAACAACAGCAAAGTAAACGAAAACCTCTACAGAAAAGGATACCTTCCCTTTTAAGTGACTGAATGTAAGTCCATGGAACTTGTGGTTATGCCCAAATAAAGAGAAATCACCAGCACTAAGTCAGCATTGACCAAGCCTGTCAGATCTTATCTTAATGAGGCACAGATCTTAAGACAGGAGAGGAACAAAACGAAGCTGTGTGATAAGGTACACAGCACAGTAATTGGATCAAGCTGAGGTGATGGTGGTCCTTAAGAGCAGCTGTGGGTACAAATGAAAGGGCTGTCACTTGTGAATAATTTGCTATGTTTCAGTTTTCACTTTTGGTCATAGAGTTGTGTGTCAGAAGAAAGTCTAAAAGCATAGATTTTCCTTCTCCATTGCCTTCCAGAATATTTGTCTCTATCCCTACTTTAGCAAATTTAACAACATGGCAAATCTCAAGATGGTTGAAATCCTTTATTTACAAGAATATAAATTATGCTTTCTCATATCTTAAAAACTTGTTCTCCATCTATTATAGTTCCTGTGTTGCTAGCATAGCATTGCAGTTTACATTGCATTTTCTATGATTTGCCAATATTCCCAAGATATACTTGGTAAATATTGACACTGTGTGCAGAATAAACTGAGGACTTGTTACAATTGAAAAAGCATTTAGTCCTTGTGATCCACAGCTCTCATAACAATTCCGTGGACATTGTTTTGGTTTATTTATTGCTATATAACAAACTACCCAAAAGTGTAGTGGCTTAAAACAATTTATTATTTCTCATCATTCTACAATCCAGATTGGTCTCAGTAAGGTGGTTCTTCCGTTCCATGTGGTGTCAGTTGGGGTTGGAACATCTAAGATGGCTATTTCACTTGCATGTCTGGCACCTCAGTTGGAATGTCTGGAAGAGCTAGAGTCTGGCCAGGCATTGCTCTCTCTCTCCATGGCCTCTTTGTATGGCTAGCTTGAGCTTCCTATCAGCATTGTGGTATCTGAGCAATCTGACTTCTTGCAAGGTGTCTGGCTTCTAAGACCGAGAAGGTAGAACCTTCCAACCGTCTTACAGGGCTGGGATTGTGCCAGAAAATCACTTCTGCCACTTTGTACCAACCAAAACAAGTCATAGACAAAGCCAGAATCAAGGGAAGAAGGAAATAGTTTTACCTCTTAAGAGATAGAAAAGCAGCATGTGGGTACCAGGAGGGAAGACACTAAGGGAAGGCCATCTTTATAGCCTTTAGAGATGCCTCCTATATTCTGGTGGAGACTGAGGAACAGTGGACATTGGAGACATTGCTTGTAAATGTCTTTCTCTTTTTAAGAATATTATTCCCAAGATATGAGGAACCCTAGACATAATGTTAGTGTTTCTTAAACATTCTTACTGCTCTCCACAGAAAGTAGCATTTTATATAATGATCCAATATACAAAACAGAAGTTACTGAAATAGCTATACATCTATATATCTATATATCTATATAGATATACTCCTATATGCACATAACAGTAGTTTCTTGAAACAATGTTGAGCCTTAATATGTGCACTGAACTGTGATTTTTTTGTTCTGTTTTATTTTTTAAAAATTGATCTTGACTCATGAAATTGATTTTATGACTTACCTATGGGTAGCACCGAAATTTGAAAAATGTCAATCAAATCTTACCTACTCATTTTACAGAAGAGGTTGCTGAAAATTCATGAGGTTGGATGACGTGTTAGGCAAAAACAGAAGAGGAATGCAGGTCTCCTGATTCCAAGTCTAATGCTCTACTCTGTTCTCCACATGGATTTTATAGGTACAGAGTAAGTGGTGGTCTAATGTGAGTGATTAATTTTGTTTAGTTTGTGCTTTCTCCTTCTAGTCTCTACAAGAGTGTAAATGAGGGTATGCTGGATATTTAAAATGCATTTTCTTTCACATTTCCCTACAACGTAATCATGCCTAGTATGATCAGTCAGTCGTAAGCTGACTCCCAGTACTTTCAGGCAGGCACAAAAAGCATAACCTATCCCCTGCCCTCAGACTAGATTTTTTTGTTTTTATCTTTCATTCTTTTTGGTAATTTGCTCCCTTCACAACCCTAGGAAATATAAAAGAAATAAAGAAATAATAGTCCATAAAATCAACCTATTTACTTATTAATGCAAAGAGGAAAATTTTCCTGGCTTTAATGCTGTGAGGAACTGGAGCAGTTTCCTAAGGTAGGTGGTGGAAACATCCACAAAGGATTTTTATAAGAAATAGGGTTGTCTTCCCAGAAAAGTTTTAGTGTATTTCTGCCTGGAATCATAGATTAGTCAATCTATGATCTAGTCAGATGATCTATGAATCCAAATCATTACTCACCTCAGTTTCGTGGTATTATGGGGCTGCATTAACTAAAGGCCTATTAGCTTCCCAACAGGAAAACTGCTTATTGAGTAAATTAAACTATCTCTGAATGGACTTTAGCTGCAACTGATAGCACAGAGCTGTATAGATATTACTTTGGTTCTTACTGTAGCTTGATGTTCTGCGGTAGCACTGTCCAATAGAAATATATGGGCTACATACATATTTTTTAATTTTCTAGAAGCCACTTTAAAAAAGTAAAAAAAAAATGGGTTGATCAATTTTATAATTCTATATTCTGAAATAAATTCAGATACAAAAACTTGCAAAAATAGTACAGAGTTCCCATATACCTTTCACTCAGCTTCTCTTATAATTTTAACATCTTGCTTAACCATAGTAAAGTTATCAAAACTAAGAAATTAAGCATTGGTATAACACTATTAACTAAACTACAGACTGCATTTTGATTGGTGAAACTAAACCAATATATCCAAAATATCATTTAAACATGTGATCAGTATTAAAAATTATTAACAAGACCATTTGCATTCTTTATTTCATACTAAGCCTTCAAAATCTGATTTGTATTTAATACTTTCAGTATTTCTCAATTTGGACCAGCTACATTTCAAGCATTCTGTGGCCACATGGTGCTAGTAGCTACCATGTTAGACATCACAATTCTATTGTAACACCATAGAGGAGAGCCTTCATCGACAATCTACTTATTCTGTGTGTGAATTACATGTAGAGTACTTGAGTCCATATAGCACTGATATGTGACAAAAGAGCCTACTGTTAAGAGCAATGGCTTAGCAATCAGGCAGACTGGGAGTCCAGCTCTGCAAACATATTATTAGCAGTGTGACCTTGACATATAACTTGAACTTTGTGGACTTCTGTAGCATTATCTGTAAATACAAACACTCACTCATGGGATTATCTGATGGACTGAATGAGATAACATATGTTAAGTGCTAACACAGTACCTGACTGGAGTTGGGACACAATGAGTGTTAGCTTTGGGTGGTCACCTGGGTTACTGTCCCAAAATCTCAAACATAGGTGTACTTTGTTCCATGTTGAGTGATATTAAAAGTTGGGTTAGGGCTCTGCTTATATTTTAGAAATTTCCAACAAATGTTTATTTGGGTACCTAGTATTTGCCACACACTGTGCTGTGTGCTAGGGTCATAAAGATGAATTAAAGCCCTTATGGAATTTACAATTTAGTGAAAGGCAGATAGCATCAAAGAAGAAGCCTATGTTTTCTCTGTGTGTGTGTGTGTGTGTGTGTGTGTTTGGGGTGGGGATGAGGGATTGTTGAGTCTATTTTACTTATTTTATAAATTATGAAGTAATTATAACTTTAAGGTGTTAAGATAATAAGCTTTAAAAAATTGTATTATCATCAATCTTATCCTCATAATTAACTCTGTCTTTTTCTCTCAAGACTCACTATTACTGTAAAGGGACAGTTACCTAAGTTATCTTTAGATAAAAGATTCAGGCTGCATTTATTAGTTGGAATAAAATTCATTTATTTATTGCTACCAAGTGGGGTGGTAAGCTCATGGGGATGGTTAGCTCTGTTATTGAAAATGAGCAATAGTTATAAGAACAACAAGAACTAACATTTCTCGAGCACTTTTTATGCACAAACATTGTGTGAACTCAGCAATATGACCTTAGAGCTCCGTCTTAACTAATATCCCATACTGTCTCCAATCTTTTTTTTTCAAGTCTCTAAGTATGGTGTAAGTCACTTAAAACAAACAAACAAATAAAATCTGGCTACACACTGGTAAACCATGCCTGTGACTCTTCCTTTCTCCTTCTCACCCTCCCTTCTTTTTCTTTTCCTCCCTCCTCCCCTCCCTCCCTTCCTCCCCTTCCCTCATCCCCCCCTCCCATTCCCCTACCCTCTCTTCCCTCTCCTTTCCTCTCCTCTGTTATATTTTCCACACTTACTTTACACCATGTGGTCAATCATTTTGACAAAATTGTCTATGTTTTCATGTTATGGATGCAATTTGAGGGATAGAGGAACTTTCTTGAACTGGAAATGAAAACTAATAGTTCAATGGTGTATTAAAAATATTCTACACATAGTGCTGTGGTTACAAGACAAGCAGACCTAGATATGAAATCTGACCCTTAAATTTGCTAGGTACAGGCCTTTTGGGCAATTTAACCTCTTTGAGTTTCAGTTTCCTGACTTGTAAAATGAGAATAAGAAAAATGCATTCCTTCCAGGGCTGTTTTGAGGATTAAATAAGATAATATATGCAAAGCTTGTACCACAACATGTGCTTCTCTCCACATTGACCACAGGGTTCAATAAATGGTTGTGTAACTGGCAGTTCAAGATGTCAAGCTACTTGGATGAGAACTGGTATAGCAAGAATGCAAAAAGAGTTCTTTAGCTTTTAAGAAGTTAAACGTGTTCTTTGTCTTGAGCAGATCATTTTGAAATCTAGTCTTTTAAAGCAAGATAAAACTGTGTAGTTGTCCCCCCATTCTTTTGTGTCCCATTTCACTTTTCAAGAACTAAGTATAGAGAATTTTAAGCAAGGCATTTGTTTTCTTACTTAAAGAGGATCTCTTTTCTACCTCTGTCAGCAAGGCCCTGAGGCTTGTTGCCCTGGAGTAGAAGGAGGGCATGGGGAAAAAGAAATGGCAAGCCAAAAGTTGGCCCCTTCTCATGTGCCATGAGAATTTGGGAGAAGAAGTGAACCGAGATAGAGTGAGGAGATATCCCTGTCCCTACGTTGGGTCCACATTTTATTGGCAAAAGAAAGCTTTAGGAAAATCCAAGTTATTTTGGGATCTTGAGAATGTGAGTGCTGGTGGCATGGCATAGGTAGGGTCTGCAGGTTCTTAGAATAATATCAATTTTAGGATGGGTCCCTGCCTGTATTAGCCAAAGGTGTGCTGATGCAAAATACCAGAAATCTGTTGGCTTTTATAAAGAGTATTTATTTGGAGTAGAAGCTTACTGTTACCAGGCCATAAAGTGTAAGTTACTTCCCTCACTAAAGTCTGTTGCCAGGTGCTGGAGGAAGATGGCCACTGCCGACTGCCAAGAGTTCAGGCTTCTTGGGTTCCTCTCTTCCTGGGGCTTGTTTCTCTCCAGGTTCAGCTGCCCTGCTCTCTCCACAAGGTCAGCTGTAGACTATCAGGCAAAAGGGCCTCTGCAGTGTCTGTGGAGCTGTCTCTATTCCTCTGTGTTCTTCTCCTGTGTGTTTACTTCCCAGGCTCCAGCTCAAAACTCAGCATCAAAACTCCAACTCATTTCTCTGCTCGGCTGTGTAGTTTTATCTGTGAGTCCCTGCCCACCAAGGGGGCAGGGACTCAATGTCCTACTGACATGGCCCAATCAAAGCCCTCATCATAATTTAATCACGGCCAAGTACAGACCAGTTTACAAACATAATCCAATATCTATTTTTGGAATTCATAAACAATGCCAAAGTGCCACACTGCCCAACTTGGTTTAGAAGTGATGGCATCATGTTTCCTAGGGATGAACCTGAAGGAGCACCCCTGGCTTCTCTTTGTCTGTGTAAAGCTTGGTGGAATTGCCCTGGTGGGGTCAAAGGACTGTCAGTGATTGGGATGAGGAGGTCATACAGTAGGAGACTCCAAGATAGGCATGAAGAGGGTGTGTTTAAATGATTGGGATCATGGACTCTGGCAATGAACACTGGCGTCTCACTCCCAAAATGTGAGTTTGAAGCATCATATCTCTTCAGCCATTAGTTCACAGAGCAGAACAGACCAAACAGTTTGCAGCAGGACTTACTGACTAAATCTTGGGCTTCTGCCTCCCCAGCACTAGCACAAGGTTACATTAGCTACATTCTGCCACATAATCTAGCACCATTTCCTGCACATACCAGCGGAAGTATAAGATAATCAAAAT
Organism: Tolypeutes matacus; assembly: GCA_026826555.1. Lineage (NCBI taxonomy): Eukaryota > Metazoa > Chordata > Mammalia > Cingulata > Chlamyphoridae > Tolypeutes > Tolypeutes matacus. The sequence goes on from JAKSZT010053881.1 coordinate 14,947,307, forward strand.
ACCAAAAGAGATTGTAAAACTGGAAGAGACAGAGCTTATATAAAGGGATTAATTCCATTATGGCACCTAACTAAGTTTGCCAGATTGGGTTAACATTTATTTTCTCCCCTATTAACTGGTGGTGTGGGTGTGAATATTTGTATATGTTGAGAAGCATGTAGTTACATATTAATGAGATGGGTAAGATTTAGGGGAGGAGCATGTTTTTAGGGGGGAAAGATAAAAAATTCCGTTTTGGACATAGGAAATTTGAGATGCATATCAGACTTCTAAATGCAGAGGATAAGGAGGTATTTAAGTATGCGAGTCTGAAGTCTAGAAAAGAGGCTGCTGCTGGAGGAAGGAATGTGGCAGTCATCAGCAAATGGGTGGTGTTTTCGTGCCACAGCATGGCTGGCCTCCAGCATGGATAGCTGGGTCAGGAAGATAGAAACTTAACTGATTCTCTCCTTTTCTTTATTATAAGGCTAAGAAAAATGGAAAACCAGAAGTGGAAGATCTAGGGATTCTTAACCTTTTTTGTACCACGGACTCTTTTGCCAGTCAGGTGAAAACCACGGGCCCTTTACTAAGCCCACACTATACTGTGTATTATTTAATAAATATATCACACCCACACCAACATGTCCCCATGAGAATAATGTCTTTTTGAATTTCACTTCAAGTTCATGGACCCCTTGTTAAGAACCCCCAACCTAGAGTGTGTGTATTGGTTCTGAGTATGAGATTCTTAGACATCTGCATTGCTGCCCACTAACGAGGGGGGAAGACAATCCTGTCCACACTCTCCTAGTGCTTCATGGAAGGGATGGCAAGGACACAATTTGCACATCATCCAGGCCAATATTTTGAAAGAAAAAGTCCTATCCTTATGTAACTTCATGGTTTAAAACAAAAGGCAGGAGAAAAGAAAGCGTTATGGTCCTTTGCCTCTGACTGAATACTAACAAGAGCCACTTGCCTCCTAGTTTCTCTCTTTTTACCATCTAAAATAATAAGTTTGAGAAATGGGACTGAATATACATCTATCTATTGGGATTTTCACCACCTTGTGTCAAATTCATGCTCTATTATGAGGAGACATTTAAGGCATGTAACTTGCATTCCTTCCTTCCATTTGTACTCTCCACGTTTACCTTTACTTTATTCATTCATTTTCCCTAAGTGTGCTAAGACACGACAGTAGAAGTAAATGCTCCATTTCATGTGACTGGGGATGGATGCCACTTTTCCAAGGAGATGTGTTTGAACCCATCTACTCTGCATCACTGACATAATATACAACTCCTACTTCATTGAGATGTCAACAGGTCCGTTGTCACAGCTGATTCATTTGGAGTTGCTGATTTGGCAGAGTCTAACTTGTTCAAATGTAGTCACCTTTTCTGAAAAGCTCAGCTAAAGAAAAGGATATTAAATAATATCAAAATTATGATAATTTTGATAGTTAATATTTTAAAAATAATTACTTATATACGGAATCACTGCATTTCTTGCTCTATGTAAAGTATCTTAGATACTTGTGAAGTGGGGCATGAGAGGCCATGAAGTATAGTTAGGGCTCAGGCTCTAAAGTCAGAATGTCTGGGTTGGAATTTTGGCGGCATCACTGAGTGATCTGGACTTTCTTTTGCCTTGATTTTTTCAACTGAAAATATGGAAATAATAATAGTGGGGATAATAAGTGTACCCACCTCATAGGATTGTTTCATAGATAATACATATAAAGAAACTAGAAAAGCACCTGGTACACAGTAAGTGATCCATAAATATCAGCTTTATAAATATCAGTATTACATATTTTTCTCTTATCAAAAATGAGGAAAATGAATCAAACATTAATGATCTGAAACTGCAGTGATAGGTGGTGTGACTGGCCTTAAACTCAGGTTTGTTAAAGGCTATCCATCATCCAGTAGCTCAGAGACCTCATAAGATATTTCTAATGTTTGGATAGAACTAATGTATGTTTCATTCTAAAATAAGAGATAGTGTTAGCATTCATGGGCTATATCATATAAGTACATGTTTTAGCAAACTCAAGAAAAGACCACAGCATTCCCATTTTACTAGTCTTTACTTTATACTAATTCAGGTTGCTCAACCCACATGCAAGCTAAATAAGAACCTCCCCCCCAAAAAACAAAAAACCTGCACTTGTATAAGAAAGTCAGAACCCCTGACCATGCCCGTATCGGTTCCTAGGCTGCAGAGTCCTGACTTTACATTCTGCGCCCGTGTATGTAAAGAGTACTTTATAATCTTCTGAACTCTTATAACTATTATTTTGGGATGCTTATTGTGTGGATACCAACACCTAGGAATATCTGTGCCATCTGGGTAGAAATAAAAAGTCTCTGAAAGTTGATGTTGTAATTCACAATGTATTTTTTCCCTCTATGTTTCTTGTTTCTAATGTTGACAACCACCCACATGGTACGCGCTGGTTCTCAACGAAGCTCACAGAAATGCCAGCTGGCTGCATGCCAGTGTCAGGCAGATGAGATTGTCAAGAGCTTCCTCATAGCAAAACCTTGTCAACGACAAGCATTGTTTCTGAATTTGAAATGAAATATTTTTTCTTTTTCCATCCCTTTGGTTTCTTTTCCCACCTGGGAATGGGATTCAGAATGGGTTACTAATTATATCTCAGTAGCTGTGATTCCTAACAACTCCAGTCCTCATATTTATGCAGCATCACTCACTTAGCTGTACCAGCTAATACACGGAGATTGAATGAGGCTGTGGCAACCACATACAACCTTGTAGGCAAGTCTGATATGCCTCCTTGTAGTTTCACCCAGGCTTAAAAAATATGATTTGTTTTCTCCAAACCTGGCCAATACACAGCATGCAGAGAGAAACTTGGTAACATAAAATCTATCTCCTGCCTATTTTTGGCAATTATAACCTTTGTCTTAAATTATGAGAAATGCTCAGTTTTCCTGTTTGAGAATCAGTGACTACCAAAATTCAAATAGAAGCATTTTAAAATCAAGGACTTTTTGTAATAGTTAAGTTCATGTGTCATCTTGGCTGGGTGATGGTGTCCAGTCGTTTGGTCCAGCAAGCACTGACCTGATTGTTACTGTAAGGGTATTTTGTGGATTTAAATCATTAGTCAGTTGATTGCACCTATGGCTGATTACATCTACAATCAATAAAAGAGATTGCCTTCAGCAATGAGAGAAGTTTCTTTCAATCAGTTGATGGCCTTAAAGGGAGAACTGATTTATCGCAGTTAGAAAGAAGAATTTCTATTTCTACTTCAGCCATCCAGCTTCTTCCAGGGAATTCACTGAAACCTTCGTTGGAGCTCCCAACTTGTGGCCTGACCCATGGAATCCAGACTTGCCAATCTCTACAGTTGTGTGAGCCAATTCTAATAAGAAATCTTGTAATATTTATATGTATACCATATAAATATATACATATAGACATATATGTATCCTGTTAGTTCTGTTTCCCTGGAAAACCCTGACTAATACTCCTTTCTTCTATCCCAATAACAACTTTCCTGGTAAGGTCACAGGCTTTAAGGAATGTACTTTAGTTTAGAATCTGTTCTTTTGTACATTGGCTTGCTGATTAGAGCAATAAATGAAGGAAGCTTTCAGAGTGCACAGTATTTGATTGACTGTATAAAAATGCATTACCTTTTACTCAACAGGCATAATGCTTTAAAAATTGATCCTCACTGGCTTTAGGACCTAATTTGGCCAAAAAATCTTTCAGCCAAAATCTAAGCATTCTGACTGTATGTATTATGTACATAATGAAAATACATGATGAACCTTCGACTCATGTGTGACATCTGCATAACACTGTAATACCTTTACACGTTACTGGGCTTATATTAGTGTGCCAAGAATGAGGACTGGCTTAACTTTAGATAATGATGGAGTTGGGATTTGTAGGCTTGTCATTCAAAGAATCTGTGGTTTACATTAGGTGCTGTTAGAGTTTAGAATACGGAATTTTCTCATGTGGAGAATGGTCTCCTGCCAAGGCTCACAGGGTTTGTCAGGTTGCATTCTAAGTGGCTCTAGATTTGAGTACAACAATAAAAGGGGGATTGATTGGTGCTTCTCTTCTCCTGGAGAACTGGGGGCTTCCTTGTGTCTGCAACTCCTGACTCAGGGCTGTCCAGGAATTATTTTCCCTGAAGCCGTGGTTTGGTTTGGACTATCTAAGTAACTTCCCTCTCCAGTTATATTGTGCATTTCTTTGACAGAACAGCAGATGGGTCAGTATTTACTGAGCACTTACTATGTTCTAGGCATCATTCCAAGTGCTTTACCTCTTTAGTCCCTTTAATCATGACAGCAAGCCCATGCAGTAGCATTGTTATTTTCCCATTTCTCAGATGAGGACACTAAAGCACAACAAGGTTAAGTGATTTCCCCACAGTAACAGAGTAAGTGATGGAGGAGAAACAAGCCTTGGCCAGCCAATTCTAGATATTGCTTTTAACAGGTACACCCCGTAGATTTAGAGACTGCTCTTTTGTAGAACTAGCAATAAGAGAAATTTCCAATAGCAGACAATCCAGAAAAGAAACAAGGAACCTCAGATTTTTGGTACATAACCTCCTGGCTTTTTGAGCTGCCTTGCATTCTTAGTAACAGCCTCTAAGATTTCGTAATTTGGGAACAATCCTAAGTCTGCTATAGCTATACAATTTATCCTCTGCCACAAAAATATTCTGAATGCATAACGTGCACAGAGAGCACATGAAGAAATTGTCAATTTGAAAGGTGTGAGCATAAAAATTTCCTCAACATGTGACTGTGGTGGTATCAGAATAGACATTTCACAGAATCGCTACCGCTGAGTTTTAAGCCTTACCTAAGAAAGAGGTAGTGCTCCACCTCAGTGTTTGTTGCATTTAAAACATTTGGCACTAAACACTGAGTGTGATAGACTGCTGTGCCCTCCTATCAGAGGCAGTTTGGGAATAACTCAGGATTGCATGGTGCATTTTATCACCACTGGACATTTCATGAGATGCCTTTTAGGGGAATGTTTTGATTTGCCCCCATTAGGCCCAGTCTTGCCTCACAATGATGGCACAAGCCTTGGCTCAGTTCTGAGCTGTTTCAGGTGTGTGCAAAAGTACCAAGTGACTAGGATTCAAAAAGACCTAATGGAACAAAGGCAAGTTGGAAACCTGTGTGCAAACCCTACCTCTCTTCTGTGGTAACAGCACAGGAGGGGGATGAGCCATTGGCTCATTTGTTTTCTTCCATTTCCTATCATTCCATATCACACTATCTGTTTCAACCTGGCTTGATATAAGCATCATTTTCTTCTTCGTGGCCTTAACCAGACATTGTCTTAGAAGTTCAGTGTTACTTCCTGATCATTTTCAAGGTTGTGCCACACAAAAATCATTAGCAGCACTTGTCCATGATCTACTTGTTGATTTTCCTGCCTGTTTTGCTATACTTAGACTCCTAGAGCAGCTCTGCAGATGAAAGTGTGTCTAAGTAAAGACTCCACATGTTAGGATAATTCGGTAACTAATGGTTGCACTGTTAATTTGATTTTGCTGCTGATCAGAGATAGGAAGGGAATTGGATTGAAATGCATTGCATCCGATTTGAAAATGTTGGTACACATTATCTATCATTATTATGCTATTATGCTATTAACATAAATTATCACATAGAGGTAATTTAAAACTGTTAACTGACACAGGTATATCTTATTCCTGGTGATAATTACACATAAAGGAAGGAGGTCAGGCTAAATGTTGTGCGGTATTATTGAGTGGACGATTGATGGACAGTAGCAATTAAGTGATGATAGCATTGAAAAATTACTTTGTTCCTAGCATTTCATTTTTCTCTTATATATGAATTTAAAATATAAGATTCATATGAGCAACAGATTTTTCTTAAGAACACACTTTTGGGGTAGAACTTTTCTAAAGTCACTCTTCTGCTTCATACTAGTTTAATATTGATTTTAATAAGTATTTGTTTCACAATTTTTTTAGCTTCAGACATAGTCGTAGAACATTTTCTGTAAAAACTAAAAAGACCCTAACTCATTCTTTGCTGATTACATGAACGCCCAGTACATTTATGTGTGGATGAATTTTGTCCCATATTTTTAAGCAAATTAGGACAAAAAAAATAAGCTTATGCTTCTGGAAGCAAGTTCTGACATCAACTAAGGGAACTGAGTATGTGAGCAGATTCTGTGATAAGGCTATGATATGATGAAGAAAGACTTGCTGTTTCTCTGTGGATTCTATCAGATTATGTACTGTATGTTGCCATTGGGATATAACTAATGAAAGGAAAACTGAGATTGATTATATGATGGGAGGAAAAGCCAGATGAGGAACTCTGGATTTTCTCACAGGTATCTCAGAAAATCTTTAATGCTTGAAGCCTCTCAGCCAGAGGTTAGATTTTGGTTGTCAGTGAATATCATAAAGAAAATACTAGACAAGTGTCATGCCTGGAAATGCTACAAAAAGATGTCAAGGACATAATATGAAATAACAAATGGTCCCTTAAGAGAATTACATGCTATCATTTCATCTCATCCCAAAGGGGTCCATCAATCCCAGGATTGTTACTCCTATGAGAATTACGTTAAAATTATTTTTGAGATGGAGATGACATAGCATACATGACATTCTGGGGCTGTGAAAAGGAGGATCTAGCCTGATTCCTTGATGCTTACTTAGTTCAGAAAGTATTTACACAAACTTATAGAGACCACTCCATGACACTGTTATTCTCAAAATTGAAGTGTCTAACAGTGAGTCAGGACATAGAAGAAAATCTTTCAGGAAGTTGTCATATTGAAGACTGAAAAACAATCTCTCAATGAATCCAATGGCTTCATTCCCAGATTTGGTAGCTCAATGTTTTTTTGAACATGAGAAACAGTTGTTGCCTTCCATTTAGGACCATAATACATGAGAAGTACTTATCCTTAAGCACTAGAATCTGTGTCAAAAGGGTAATATACAATGATGAGGGGCATGTGAGAACTGGGGCTGGTTGAAGGAATATGTTTTCATATTCTCATATTGCATTTCCCATTCTCTCTGGGACACATACTCGCTGAGTGGAATTGCCAAAATTTTGGCCTTATGCATTATTTCAATTACCTCTTCCTCTTTTCCTCTCCTCTCTCTTCTCGCCTACTCTTCCCTTTCTTGTTTTCCCTCCAATCTCCTCATAACTCTCAACAGTCAGCTTTGTTTAATATCACTCTTTGAGATAGAGGAGAAACATTGTCTTCTTTTTTAAAAAGTATTATATGTATTCAAATCCAATTAAAAAAAAAAAACAGTGGTCCCTTCATGGTCCTATAAGTGTTTGTTAATACTCTTTAGACTACCACGGATTTCTCCTTCCACAAGCTGACAGTCCACAGTCTTACAATCTGATTATTCTCTCCTACATTATCACCATAATAATGATAATGACAACAATACTACTACTACTAATGTATAGCTAATATTCATTAAGTGCTTAATCTGTACAGGCACTAGTCTAAGTATTAAGTCATTTAACCTTTACCAGAACCCAATGATAAAGGTGCTGTTATCATCTTCCTTTTATTGTTGAGGATACTGAGGTATAGGGAGGTTAAGGAACTTGCCCACAATCAAACTACTAGTAAGTGTCAAAGCCACGATTTGAAATATGGCTTGAGAGTCCAGGTTATTAACCACTAGGCAATTCTACCTTACTGTGTAAAAGAAACTGGGTGTCTCTTCTACTTGGCTTGGTAAAAAAGAAAAAAAAAAGGATAATCATGGCCAAACTGTACCATAAAATTGTGACACTGTAACAGTGCTCCTTTTTCAATCAGGAGAGTTTCCCTCCTTAGAAGAGAGTATTTGATGCTTGCTGTTGACCTACAGCTACAATGAGTCAGTCTCTCAATCAGTTTTCCTGGTAAGCACTTGAGTTGATTTCCTGCAATTTTATAGCTTGATTCTGGAGCCTTAAATGTACCATATGTACTTTCCAGAACAGTTTATTTTCATATTATGATTGTTTTTAAACCCAAATGTAACTTTCAAACAAAATCGAATAAAAATGGTGTTGTTTAGGACTTTTGGTTGCAAGTATCGGAAGGCTAACTTGTAGTACTTAAGGAAGTAAATTAATTTATTGTATCATGGTCTCCATAAAACTACTGAAGAGTGAAGTCACTGGTACAGTGAGGGTCGGGGTGCATGGGGCCTCAGGATCAGTTCAGACAAAGAAGCAAATGCTCAGGGGCCTATCTGGTTTTCATGTGCTTTTTTCTGCATTCATTTTCTCTAACTGCCAATTGGCTTTTTCCAAGTGGCAGGAAACATGAAAGGCCATAGTTCACAAGTTTTATATTTTACATCTTATCACAAGAGGGAGACAGTTTTGTCATTTTCTTAATGCCAAGTTCAAGAATCCAAGGGAATATATTTTATTGACCCAACTTGGGTTAATTTCCTATCCAAAATTAACAAATCAAATGTGGTTTGAGGTGGAAGGATAGGCTCATATGAAAACTTGTCAGCCCCATGGAAATATGAGGATGGAATAGGGAAGAAGCAGTTCTCAGGAGCAGGGAAAATGATGAATAGACAAAACTCAGTGGTTTATAGCAAAAGAAAATTCAACTGAATTTATTTGTTTGAAGTTAGCATTAAATTACAGCAGTCACTATTGGACAGAGGACTTGAAAACATTTCTTTCTGGATGGATACATTGGGTAAAAAATGAAGTGCAAATTGAACTTGTGTTAATCTGATAGAAGTGGTTATTCAGAAAAAAATATTATAAATCCTTCAGCAAGGATTTTTGTAAAGTGAATAATATCACCCTTAATTTGAGTTTTTTTTATATCAGGTTATTTAAAGTGAGATAAACTTGTACTGAGGAGTCAGTGGGAATAAGAGGAACTTGTCCTAGGAGAAAACTGTGACGACTTTTTGCTGAATGATGTCTGGAAGAGGCAGGGGCTGTGATTAAGATAACTTTAAGCAGAGCATGAAAGTGTATGCACAAAGCTCAGTGACTATTTGTCAAAGGTTTTTCTGATGCTGGAACTGCCACCTGGTGCTTTTTAATGAGAGAAGCAAGACGGAATTAGTATGCATAGCAGTTTGAGTTAACATGACTCTGGGCCAGGGCCTGGGCCAGCTCCTAGAAGAATCTGAAGTTTGAGACAGGGAAATTTCATGGTCTAACTATAGCTGCCTTACGTTGCTGTCACTGTGCTGAGTAAAAACTGGTTCTAGACAAGAGTGTATGGTACTTAGGAATTATGTCAGTGAAAAAGGTTTGCATTTTCTGTGGTGGTCACTTTTTCATCAGAGATCTAGAACCAGGAGATGAAGGATACATTTCCTTCTCATTCTCATTAAGTGAGAAAAAGCAATTTTTGTCTGAGGCTTTGTGTATTTGCAAATATAATACATGGGTGCCAGAGCGAAGCCTTTCTCCTTGACCAGCTGTAGTGAGTCTGAGAAGCAGGGCTATGCTGTGGAGAGACACATGCAGCTCAGAACTCCATCCTTTGGAAAAATGGGCATACAAAACTTTTAGCCTTAATACCTTTTAAAAAGTCACTTGCTATTTAGATTTATATTTAATATTAGCAAATCTCTTTTGTCTGTCATTAAATCTGTGAACATGCTGATGAGCATATAGGCTATAGTAATGTTTTTATGCCTGTGAATTAAATGTGCATTTGTATGGAAAGATGAAAGGACATTTTAGGATTAAATAAAAGTAATCTCTAATTTATAGTGAAAGTAGTCTCGATAACTTGAAAGGACAGCTAGCTGGTATATATGGAGGAGGGAGGGAGCAAGGAGGATGGATTAGGTGGGAAAAATGCAAGAAGTGTGCAAAATTGGTAAGAAATAAAATGTTTATATTCCTGTCACTGTACCTAAGTTTGTTAATTAACTCTATATAGGGGAAAGGGAAATAGGATACCGGAATTGTGATTTGTGAGAAAGAGAACCCAACATGCTTCTTGGTAATTTAGAATCATGAGTCATTATCCATTATGCCACTGGGAACCCTATTATATAGTTGGTCAAGAGTGTGGGCTCTAGAGTCAGAGTCAGACTAAGTTCAAAAGTCTTCCCCTATCACTTGGTGGTTGTGACCTTGGACAATTTAATCTCTTAAGTCTCAGATCCTTCATCTGCAGAATGGGGATAATAATAGAACCTACTTCAGAAGGTTGTTCTGATTAAGTGAATAAATCCATGTGATGTTATTACCATGGTACCTGCTGTAGATAGTGTGCTTAATTAAGTCTCCTGTTTAATTATGGTTAAATCTTAAAAATAAATTATCAATACCCTCTCTTTACTTCTATGCAGAAAAATCTGTCCCACTATGCAACATGCCACATTCTGATGGAAAGGTCCCATAATTGCCTGGTTATGAATAACTCTTTGACCAGGGAAGAGTAATTGACCATTCTGGCTGGAAGGTGACAAAATCTTAATTGCCTTTCCTATTGGCAAGGAAACTGAGTCCCAGAATGCTTAAATAACTTACCAGAAGGCTACCCAACCAATTAGGGTTAAGTTCAGAGCTAAAGGTCATGATTTCATCACTAACTTAAGCTTTTCTATTATATCATTGGTTCTTAAGTTTCTCTGATGGCCAGAAACCACTTTGAGCATCTGATAAAAGCCACAGGCTCTCTCCCACTCAATGTGTATCTGTATACACATAAAACTTGTGGCCCACAATCTCAGCAGCTGTTCCCTCCCCAACCACGGTCCCAAATCCCCGGACCCTTGGCTATGGACCCTAGCTGCCATCTTGAAAATAAATAACTCTTGGTTATTTCCATCATTGTTCCCCTTTCTTTCCATGTCCTTCCACGTCGAGACTTTTGGTCACCTTTTCCCCAATAGTCGCAGGAGTAGGAGAAGCAGAAGCAATGACATATCTTTTAGAACTGGATTGAACTTAGAAGTCCTACCCCCTATATCCTTTGGAAGTGTTTCAAGAAATACACAACCAATGCCAAGAAAAAGCACGTTTCTACCAAATCACTCAAGAAAAGGGCAAACAACAAATTTTAGGAAAAACAAATTCAGGAGTTTGTCCAGTGTGACAGCTCTAATTTTTACTATGTCAAGAACGTATGAAATGAGATAGAGCCTCCAGTTTGTCTTCTCAAAGGAAAACAAAATTGCCAAAAAAATAATTGGTTAATTCATCTTCTAGACCAATCTCCCAGAGAAAAAAGGGTACCTTGTTACCATAAATGGGCATCCTTATGAGGTGGGCATGCGCTTTTCTCCTTCACATTGTAGCAATATTTCTAAAGGAGGGCAAAGCAAGGTGTGCTCACCAGTCACCTTTCAGACACTCAGAAGATGTAAGGTAAACTGGCACTTTGACCAAGGTAAGTTCCTACTGCTGCCCCAGCTCTCTTCGTAGGAGACTGAAGTGTTTAGGGAAAAAGATTTTCTGTAACCCTGAGAATGGATTTCCAGGAAGGCTGCCGACCCTGTTACAAAGGCTTTGCTACTGTCTAGCTCTCTTCACTGTGTTTACTCACCATGGTGGGAAGTTTTTAATCCTGTCAGTTTGTCTTTGATTTTAGATTTTTTAGAGTAATTTTCTAGCCAAATATCAATGCTGCCCACTCTCTTTTAGATGTTAAAAATCAAAGTTTCACAGTTTTTAAAAAAATTTTATTCAAGAATTATTTCTATTTTGGGCCATCTTTGACAGTTCTTCGAAGTACAAATACTACAATAAACCCACTGAAATGCTGGCATTTATGGAGAACAAACGAACTAGAGAATTATTTCATCTGACTAAGTTGGGAGATAGATTTTTGCTCCCTTCAGCCTCCATAAATCCTATGTATCTCTACTACAGGTTTACCTGAAGAATGGATTTCTGTGTCTTGCTTGCATTTTATCAATTTTGAATGGAGTAGTTCACATAAAATAAAGAAGTACTTTTCATATCTTTTATTTAAAGTCAAGGCATCTTCTGTGCCAAAGAGGTGACTTTTAGAAATGGAGCTAGGAAATGATAGTCTGTCCCAAATGAGAGACAAATCTAAAGTGTGCTGAGCTAAGAAGCAAGACAGGTTTCAAAAACCTCTTACCGTATTTATTTTTATATGTATACTTCATCTTGTGTCCATTCCCATATGATCTGCCATCAGTTATCCAATGGTAATGAAAACTTCTGTTTTATTACAATGTAGTGTCATGATAAAGGTAACTGGAGGCCAGCAAGGCTGCTCCTTCAGCTTTTCTCTTTTCCTATTGCCTGTCCCTACACATCCCTCATGCCTTTCTCTGCCTTTCTTCTAAGCTTCCATTTCTATATATCTTCCTTTTCATCTTTTAAAGTTCTTCCTCATTTATTTCATTGTGAAAAGTATAGTGATGTGTTTCAAAGCACTTTGGAATTAGCTAGACCGAGAATTAAAATCCTGGCTCTATACTTACCAGCTGCATGTCATTGGGCCAATTTCTTGATGTTGTTCTGCCTTGGTTTCCTCATCTCTAAACTGGTGCTATTAAGAGTAAATGAGAGTCTATCTACAAAGCTGTATTCTAGTGCTTGGCTACCTAGTATAAGCATCAGTGGAAACTATTTTTATACTTCTTATTTCTTCTCTTTAATTTTGGTCCATTACCTTTATTTCCTTTCATTTTTACCCTTCTTTTTCTTTTCTTTTACTTTCTGTCCTTTACCATTCAATCTTCTCTTTGTTACCTTAACAAGGTCAGGGCTAATCCAGTGAATCTCAAACAGGGAGTTGTATTGGGAAACCTTAAGGATTTTTAAAAACTATTTAAAAAACCTGAGGGAAGCCTTGAATTGATCTGTAATAGCACTTCATTGTTTCTTTTCTTTTGGCTCCAATTAGGTCAACTCACTATAGAGAAACTGTCGGGTTCATGCTGATCAGAAGCTCTCATGTGGAGTTGGGAAGTTATAAATGTCTTAGATTAGAAAGAAAAGATAGTGGAAAAAATGATCAATTTATAAATACTTTTTTTCAGGGAGTAACATCTTTCAACACATGGAGTCCAAGAGAATTGGGAAAAAGAATAAAACATTAAATTCTTTGTATTTCTCTTCTCATTTCTAAAATGATAGAGGTGGACTTGATCATTTTAACTGTTTTGAATAGCAGTAGTATGGACCATGTCAGAGGGATTCTTTAAACGATACGTTGTTGTGTGAGCCCTTCAGCCTGTTCATTAAAGGCTATTATAAGACATTGATTTAGTTGTTTAGAAGACAGTGTCCACTGCACTATGCCGTGTGGATCCTGTTTGAAACCCATCTCATTATTTCACAATGGCTTCTAGGAAGCTTAACATCAAATTCAAGTTTCAGTATTTATGGCTTTACTACCTGTGTGTCGTTATCACTAGTCCTGGAGTTTGAATAAAAATTTATTCAGGTTTTTCTATTTTATAATATTTACCTTAAATCCTCTGTATAAATCACAAGGGAAAAATAATAAATAAGTCTCACCCCATTCTAGCTTCTCTAACTTCTTAGCATTCACCAGATGCCATTTCCTCCAGATGCCGTATCGACCACACACTTTCTTGGGGTCTGTTAATCTCTTGTGTAAAATAATTGACTAATAATTTATACACATGTATACAAATTATGCATGTGTTTATCTCCTGACCTCTTATTTTTGTATGTGGACTTTTGTTCTGCGGGTCGATACTATTTGGCAAGAGGGAATCTACTGTGATGACTGGTACCCAAATCATACCTGACTTTCCTTCAGGGCCCTAACTTTGCTGATGAAGCCTCTAGTTTGTTTTTCTTTTTTTGTTTGTTTTACTTTGGGATGTGCCATCTTTTAACTAGTGGAAATGGGTTCCAGAAAAAATTCTTACTGGCTTACTTAGTTTGTTTTCACTCTACCTAAAAGCAATTAATTATTGCAAGCCAAAGTACCCACAGAATGTGGCTGGCTCATGTCAATTCTGGGCTTAATAATCTACTGTAAGTTATTGAAGCTGTTTGGCATTTTTAATTTTATAAATTGCTTCAGGAGGATTTTTGTTATTTGCAACAAAATTTTGTTAGGTAAGATATATGTGTAAACATTATTTTATTAAGAAGGAGAGTTAAGACACTGATAACAGAGATGGCATGTGGTTTAGCACAGTGGAGCAAGGCATGGACTCTGGATTTAAACTTGGGTTTGAACTCCAGCTTTTTCACCTATTCACTGCATGAACTTGAACAAGCTACTCAGCCATTCTGCACTTCAGGGTTCTTTATTTTATCTTGAAATGGGCTTAATAATAGCATTTTTGCTTAGCTCACAGTCTGTTGCATACTATTATTATTTGGTGATTTTTAAGTTTCAGGATAAAACAGTTGGAGCTGTGAACTTTTATATATTTATAGTTCATCCCCCTATCTCCATGCCTTATAGTCCTTTCTTGTTGGTTTTCCATTATCCAGAGAAAGCTGTCCCCTGTTCTAGTTCTATACTTGGACTTTAGGGGACAAAATATGGGTAAAATGAAGGTAACAAAAGAAGTTGATGATTTAAATAAATGAGCATGACTTCTTACCAAACCCAGGAAGAATAAAGAGCCCCCTCAGTTCATTAACCAGTTACTAAATGGTGTTTGTGTTATCCCCATGAATACTAAATGAATTCATTATGATCTCTGCTATTACAGTGAATAACAAATGAATTCATAATGATGGCCTCCATAAAAATATTCCTAATGGAGAAGTTAATGCATTGTGAGGCTGGTTTCTAGAGTAACTGGGGCTTACATTGAAATGGGGGAAATAAATAATACTAGGCATAACAAGTTAGAGTTATTTGGGTAGGTCCTACAGAACTGAAAACACAGTTCATGTCTTGGTGATATGTCAGTAGAATCAGATGACTCTTCATTTCTAGCTTCTGTCCTTTATCACTGATGCTTATTTTTGTCTTTGATTCAAAGAAAAGAACCCAATCATATACAGCTGATCAACAGTGAACCTTCAGTTTGTGATTAGACAGATTAGGTGAGAAGGTCTTGAAGGATTTTCAACCTTTTCTGTTCAGAGGCTCTCTGAAAAAAATGACTATCTCACTTGACCAAATCTTTCAGTTCAGCTGCTTTGTATAAAGTCCAGTGAACCACTCACTGCCCACTTTTGCTCAGCATAAGAAAAAAATAAATTGTAGAATTAGCAGGAAGAATGGGTACTCTTGAAGTAATATTTGGATTTTATTGACCATCGTAAATAGATTATGAAATCATGGCAGCAACAAAAGCACAGATCGTGTCTTATATAAACCTTCAAACTACAAACGATGAGCCTGAAGACCACTTAGTGGGCACTTGTATGCCACCAGTGGTCTAAAAACTAGAATAACCTCTCACCTAAATGCAAGAATTAATTTCTAAGAAAAAAAAATGGCACAGCTTCTTGGTTTTCTAATAAAATTAAAAATATTTCAAGAACTTAATTTTTAAAAACTGCCAGTTTTAAATGTAACCCAAATTTATGGGTTACACTTGAGCCTATAAGAGTAAAATCTTGCAAGGTAAGTATAAAAAGTAGAAAAAATAGAAAGTAAAATTTTACAAATGCAAATGATTTAACAATTCAGCTAAATAACATTACTTGCAGGCCTACAATAGGCATATCATTGTGGGAAATACATAAAGAAGACACTCTGCTAGTCTTCAAGAAATTTTCAGTGTAAGCTGTCATGTACATATTTAACCATGATGTGAATTAGACTGGGATAACACTGAGAACCAATATAGACATTATGGAATAGGCATAATGATAGCAGACACTTGTAGAGTACTTGCTAAGTACCTGGCACTATTTTAAGCACTGTACATAAATTAAACTCATTTAGTCCTCACAACAAACCTATGTTGTAGGCACTATTGTCATCCCCAATATACATGTGAGGAAACTGAAACACAGATGGTTAAATAACTCAGAGATGGCTAGCCACCTTTTCATGCTTTCCTTCCATTGATGGAAGGTTGTTGCTGAGAAGTAGTTGCTAAATGGGGAGAATTCCAAAGCATTAGAAGGTGGACGTACAATCTGGAAGGAGGCTAGCCTAGGTTCCTGAATTCCAAGAGAAAGACCACTTGCAACATCTGCATTGTAGACGCTGATAGCATGTTGTAACCTCTACTCTGGGCTTTGCAGGAGTGAAAAATAAACTTCTATGGTGTTAAGTCACTGAAATGGTTGAGGTTTGTTTAAGCAGCTAACGTTCTTACTCTAAATAATACATATGACTAATATGTAGCAAAACTGGAATTAAGAACTCAGCCTGTCTAGTTCCATGGCATGTGTTCTTAAGCACTACACGGCTGCTTGTAATGGAGAGAAAGTTTAATTACAACTGCTGTTTTCTGGACTCACATCAGCAATGGCATTTGAGCTAATTTTCAAAGAGTTGGTGAGGATTTTATTCGTATAAATTGGCAGGTATGATGGCATCTTAGGCAAAGTGCTGGCTTGAAAATGGTTTAGAGAAGGAGCTCTGAAGAGAAGGTTTGGGAGATGGTAAATCATTTGTTGAGTCTGCAGCATAAAGATCATGAAGAAAAAGGGCATTGCTGAAACTGTTAATGGGAAGAAAGGCTGAGATTCGATTTGGAGACTCTTTAATGCAAAGTTGAGAGTTTGGACTTTATCCTCTGTGACAATTCTTTCCAAAGTGGGTTATGTATTCCCCAACATGTGCAGAAGATGATTCCTTAGGATATAAGAAGAAAATACAACAACTATTTGTATCGATTTTGTATCTTTAAAAACCCTGAAGCCTTACTAATATTTAATGCATGGATTTACACAGATTCGTAAGAATTATTAATATTTGATATAAGGATTCCATAACATTTAATGTATGGATTACTAATATTTAATTGCTGACATTCATGAGTCATATAAGGTACAGACTGGCAGCCATCTTCCTTCACCATGTGGCAACATGCCAGGATCAATAGTAAATGACTTTGGTGAAATAGTACCTCTTGTGTTGCCCTGATTTGGACTTTTTCATGGCCTTGGAACTGTAAGCTTTTTCTCCAAATAAATCCCCTTAATAAAAGCCAACACATTTCGGGTACTTTGCATCAGCACCCCTTTGGCAAAATAAAATACCAGGTCATCCTAAAAAAAATAGAAAAGTGACTTTAAATTGTACTAAATCTACCACACTATTACAAGGTGATAATAATAGGGTGGTATATGAGAATTCTGTATTTTATGCATGATTTCTTTGTAAACCTACAACTTCTCTAAAAAAAGAGTTCCAAATTTTTAAAAATTTCTTTCAAAGAAGCCATGGATGGGAGATATTTTAATAATATAAAATGCGTGTGATTGAAAAAAAAATGACAGCCTTCATCCCTCTTCTATGCAGTTGGTGTCTTTATCAGCCATATCATGAAGTGAGAACACAATGATCTGATTAGATTTGATGAAGTTGGCTCTCCCCAATCTAAATTAATGAGAATATGGTTTGAAGAATGGTTTTACTATCCTTGACAATGAACTTTAGATATTAGAATGTTAGAAATTTAAAAAATATTTTTAATTTATTTTTATTATGTTTTTTTTATTATTTCTATTTTGGGGATGCTTTGTAAAACAGTATTATGCTGTAGAACACATATATACTATGTATAAAAATAAATACTCCCATATTGGTGGGACATGCTCAATTTCTTTTTTGTTATGATTGTGGACTCAATAAAGTTTGGAGACCACTTTTAATACAATGGAAAAAGTCACTGAACATGTGATAAGGGTAGCAATAGGATCAGAACCATACTTTCTCATGACACCTTTTATATCCAATGCATATCTATTAAGCTCTTACTCTGTACCAGATCCTGTGCTGGGTGCTGACCATGTATAGGCAGGTTGAGCAAGAAGAGGGCTTGTAGTAGGATTGTTGTGACATGGTAGGAAGAAGACACTAAAAGGAGGCATCTTAGCACTAACAGGAGGCAATTTAGTACAAACTTGAAGTGTCATTGCTAAAATTTCTCTACTCACTGGATTTAGGAGAGAAGAGAGGATAAGTCAGAAGTGAATCCAAGGTTTCCAGGATAGGTAAAGGAAAGGATGGTGATAGCATTGACTGAGACCACAAACTCAGGAGAAGGAATACTTTGGAGAAGTGAATTTCTATTTGGTGGACCTACTGGAAAGAGAAGCTCAGCACATATAAATTATAGTAATACTCTACATAGTAGTTACAATAGCTACCATTTATTCAGTATTTGCAGTATACTAAGAGCTTTCTACACCTTAGTGCACTCATTCTCACAATAAACCAATAAAACAAGTGTATCATCCTGAGCTTACAGTCAGTGTTGGCCTCTTTGCACTATGTGGCACCACTATACTTCTACACATGGAACTCATAGTTGAAATCATGGGAGTACATGAGATCAGTAAAATATATTACATGAGAAGATAAGGGTACAAATGAGAGAACCTTAGAGAAGACGAACATTTGAGAAGGGAGTGGGCAAGGATCCAATAAAGACAAAATATGAGTGGGCAGAGATAGACAAAGAAGCCACCTTGTCAAATGCAGCAGAGATAGAAAATAGAATGATCAGTGAAAATGCTGTAGAGATATAAAGTGGAATGATAAGTGAAAAAAGATATTTGATAATTAGAACATCAATGGGATGGTGCTTTGAAATAAGTGGTATTAGTAGTATTTGGAAATGATTTCCTGATTATATATCTAGATGGAGAATAAATAGGGCATAAAAAAGTGAAGGCAGTAAGTGAAGATTATTCTTTTGAGAAGTTTGGTCTTAAGGGCCAGAAAAGAGGGGATGAGATTAGTTTAGGGTATTAAAAAAAGTAGGAGAGCTTTACAAAATCAGAGTGGGGTAGATTTAAGAATGCTTGCCAAAGAGGAAGAGTCAATGGAGACAAAGCCATTGAAGATGGAATCACCCTTTATAATACTGTACACCTTGTACCGTACTGGTAACATCATGGGAAATTGGTTAAAACGGCAGCCTTTTGGTGTTACAGTTATACTGATTTGATATCACCATTATGTAAAGAACCATATGACTTGGTACTGATGCTTACAGCTTAAACTCTTCAATTAGCCAGTGGATCTCTATGTGATTATGATCTGAAGAGAGAAGGAAAGGAGCTAGTGATAGACAGAGATGGCAGTGAACCCAGGAGGTATATTCAGAGAAGTCAAGAAAAGAGATTCAGTGTTTGACCCATTTCAATATCACATGAACGTTTCCTGAAGAAACTGTTGACAATCTTTAAAACTCCTGGGCCTTCGGTAAAGAAATTCTTAAATACACACACACACTCCACATATATATCAAATCAATATAACTGTAACACACAAAAGCTGTAGACTTGGCCAATTTCCTATTGGTCTTATATATACTAGGGGTTTGAAGACCTTTAATTATTCTTAACTTTATACAAAAAAAAAAAAAAAGACATTACAGCCTGTCTAACTTATTAATGGCTCATTACACATTTCAGAAATGAAAGAACTTCTTACATAGTGCCTAGCAAAATGTTAGATGAATTACATTTAATTCAGTATGAACTTTAACACTTTATCTCATCTAAAACTCATAAAAATCCTATGAGACAGGAATTATTATCCTGTTTTATAGATGAGGAAACATGTTAAGTGACTTGCCTAAGGTCACACAGGGTGATGAGACAAAGCTTGGTCTTGAACGGATTCCAGATATACCACTAGTACTTTCCCTTGCATTACATTTGCCTCATTTGGAGTTAACATTGAAAGTATAAGGCAAGTATAAATCTTACAGTGCTATTAAAAATCTTACTTTTTTTTCCTAAAAATGTTCACAGCAGAAACAGCTTTCAGCACTTTGAAGGTGGACCATTTTATTCTGCCTAAGAATGCTCTCAAATGAAGCTACTTAGTAGCAACTTCACTGACAACCTCCTGTATGTAATGTTAAATAAGGACAAAGACTAAATAGGAAGGGATGTTCCTGTGGGGGGAGAATTCTATTATTATCCTTATATTCAGCTTGTTCTTCATGTGGTATTTGAAGAAGAAACATGATGATGTGGATTTACCACCCTCTACTATCCTCTTGGATGGAGGTAATCCATAATTACATAACTGTTCTGAGTATATTTTCTATTTCTACCATAAATACAGCAATAACAACACAATTGGATTAATACAATCATTTATTCATTCAACAAACCCTTTTTGACTAATTATTATGGACCAGCACTGGGATAAGCATTTTGGATACAAATGCACATGATCCGTAACCTTTAGGCTCTCATTCTCTAGCACGTGTATCTTAGATATTTATACCTGTGCACACATGTATATAGTATTACACATAGGAATTTTAAATATATTTTAAAAGAAATCATATTAATGATACCTTGACATTATGCTCCAGGACAAACTAATAGTTGTCCCAGATTGTTCAAATTCTATACTTTTCTAAAGTAAGAATCCCCTTATATAGCGCTTCTTACCCCACTCTCACATCTCCCTCCACCACCAGATAGAGGCCCTCAGATTTAGTGAGTGGCCAAAAATACTGATTAAATTGCTTGATTGGGCTTTGGGGATCTTATTCTTTAAAATATATACTTAGCATTTTTCTCCATGGCCTAAAAGATTTTAAATGATCTGTTAGATTGATTTATTCTTCCACCAAACACTAATGAATGCTACTAAATGCCCTATATAGTTTATGGGTACTTACCTTTGAGTACAATTTACCTTTAAACAAAATCTTGATGGTCCGGGATCACTAAAGATGATTTGGCATCATTTGAAATTATTTCATAGGGATAGTTTGCCAGGCAGTGACTATTTGATACCACCACCACTCTACTAAGTGAGCTAACTTTTAAGTCCAAATGGTTGCTTCATGTTTGCCCATCCAGCACAGAAAAAGAGACTCAAGAGACCAAGACTTGTGTGGTCATAGCCGGCATATCACTCAGTCAATTGTCCTGCTTTTCTAGAAAGTTATGGCTTAAAAATCAAATCTGCCTTGGAGTATTGGGGCTGAGAATTTAGATTGCACAACCAATCCCACTGTTTTAATGCACTAATAGGAAATGACCAGAAAAATCGTGTTATTGTCTTCTTTTAAGTCGATAGAGTGGGACAAGTTTGATAATTAAACAGCTCCAGGAAAATTTATGTCTCCTCTTTAAACCAAGCTGTTCTTCTCTTCATAAAATTTAGGCGACAACATTTTTTTGTTTTTTTATTTTTATTTTCATGAAAACCACTTTATTCTTTGTCAGCAAAGGATAACTTATTCCTGAGAAGTCAGAATTATGTGCCTCAAAGTTGATGTTCATTGCAGAGCAACAGAATTGGCTTGAAGAGTTTAAGGACATCTCATGAATCACTGGATTTTGAATTAACTCTTCTTTTGAAGGATAGCTTGTAGTAAATCCCCAAAGCAATCTTTATGATTCTTTTGTCCTTTGGACAATAGTTAGCCTTGTTGACTGCTCCCTACTTTTTAAAAATACTCTCTGTGTTTGAATTTCATGATAGCCAACTCTCCTGATTTTTCTCCCATCTTTTTACTTCTTATTCTTCTGTCTGGGGTGTTCTCACCTTCTTAATTATGACTACTCCTCGTATTTCTTCCCCAGGTTCCCTGTCTCATGCTATATTGTTGCCTGAAATATGAGAGTTGGCTCTCAGATGTTCTGCTCAACCCCTTCTCATAAGCTCCCTTTAACTCCTTTTTACTAGACAGCTTAACTTTGTTTTCCTGCAGAAACCCACAACTGAGCATTTTAAAAACTGAAATTGTCATTTCCTCTCCAAACTTGTTTCTCTTCCTGAGTTCACTATTATTCTTGTCAAATGCTCGATCCCCAATATCACTGGCACAACCTGTTGATAACATAAAGCTGAGTTCATTGCTTATCAAGATAAGGTAGAACACCACCTTGATAGAACTTTGGCAGTGTCCAGAAAGCAGTAAAACAAGTTGGAATTTATTGACAATTGAAAGTTTAAGCTTAGGATGGGTATTTCAATGATATGGGGGCTTAACTAAAGCTGGATAAGGATCATGATACAACAGTTTAGTATTGGTGGAAATAGCAAGGCAAGAATATTTGAGGGATTCAAAGGAGCATAAGAAACTGTCAATGTTTTCTATTGAAGAGTTGATGAGTATTTCTGGAAGCTCCTGTGATAAACAATCCAGCCATTTGCCTCAGCCAGAATCTCCTGGGGAGATTAAGTCTTTCTAATGAAGACAATGGAAGAGCAGAGATATGTTCATATTGACAGTGAGTGTGTGTGTGTAGGTGGGGAGAGGGGTAGTTTCTGTCCAAGCTGTGTGTGGAGGTAGATGGTTTGGTTCTCATTATCCACATGCTTGTTTTAGACTGGACATGAGAGCTGACCTTGTCTCTTCCCTCTCTTACCACATGACTCCTTCCCATCTTGTCAATCACTAAAGTTTCAAAGGCCCTTCTGTAATCTGTTCCTAGCTTCCATCTCCATTGCTACTTCCTTTATTTTGACCTTTATTATTTCTCACATAGACTCTGCAACCACTTCCTAGCTGGTCTCTCTGCCTTCAGTCTTGCCCTTCTCCAATTCGTTTGACACTTAAGATGGAGGTATCTCTGTGGAATGAAATGCAAATCTGAACATGCCACTTACCTGCTTAAAGTCCTTCTGGGGAACCTTAATGCCTATATGGGATTAAATTTTCCAAACCCTTAATTTCACTTCATGATCTCGATTAACCACTATGGACCACATCTGGCCTTTTACCCCTTGCACCATTCAATTCGTTTCACACATTTGGACCTTCGCATGAACAAAACTGTCATTTTCATTGGCTAGGTAGCCAAGTTTTGTTTTTCAGGAATGCATGCTCTTATCTTAATCAAGTGTTCAAATCTCCTGACAACTTTTGAGAAATTGAATCCTCAGTGATAGCTTTAACACCTAAGACTGTTTTGAAGATTTTCCAGAAGGAACCTTGAAAATCACAAAAGATTTGTTTTGTCATCTTGGGGGAAAAAAGAGGTACTAGAAATAGTTAGGCTTATTTGATATGTTGCTATTGATAAGTTGCATAGGAAAACTTGCTTAACCTCCCCTAGGTTAAATTTGTATGGGTAAATGTTATTAATATAAATATTTCAGTAATTTTATTACTGGAATAATAAAATTGGAAAAGTTTCTAGAGATTGTCAGTGTCCTCACTATTCATAATATGTTTCTATTTATCATGGTGCTATTTTGCCATTAGACAACAGTATGGTGTTATCAGCCATAATTTCAATTACTTTTTAAATGTTAACTTGGTTGCAACTTTAATATGACTTTGCATCTTCTAGGCCAGTGGTTTTCAACTGGGCATTCATACCATACCATTTACCTGTGGATTGTTATTAAAATACAGTTGCTAAGTTCTAGTCCAGATTTTTACAGTGTCCTTAACTTGATAATCTTCACGTATTCTTGGTATGTTCTAACTCTATGCATGGTATATTATATCTCAGGATTATTATGTATGCTATATCTGAAGAATTTTTCTCTGTAAAGGTTATGTTCATCCATTTATATACAAATTAGATGTAATTTTCACTGTCATTTTTGAAAATTGGGTTAATCATTGTTTATGGATATGCTTCCTAAAACTTTTTGGATTTTTATTCTCTTGTTTTACATGCCACAGAAACAACCAAATTTCCTTGTCAATTACACTATTTGTGTTATGAATTCTCATTATATCTTTCAGTAATAAATTAACCATATTCCTTTTAAGTCTTTTATTCATCTAAAGATAATTTTTGTCTTGTTTTGTTTTACTCTGATGCCTTCCTGAAAGCTCTTGACAATCATTCACAGGCCAGAGTGCTTTGTCTTAAAAAAGACTGTGACAGAATCTTATGATAAAGGACTATACTGATATTTTTAGTACAGGCATCTGATGACATTGCTTAAACCATTTTGAGAACATAACAGTGAACTGAGTCAGGATTTCCAGAACTTTAGCTTAGAAGTGGATGCGTTCATGAGGCTGTAAACCCAAGATTGAGTGGAATAAGAATTATATAGGACAGAAAGAACTGATGAGGGATGATTTTAGTTTTAGAGCATTGCTGATGTTTTATTTGTTCTATTTTCTAGATATATAAGGAACCTCTTTTTTCTCCTAAGCTATCTATTATACATAACAACATAGTAGACTCTAATTTTAAAAACAGAAATGAAAATTTTGTAAATGATGGGATATCTTATGCTCCCTACCTGAACCCACCAGAATTCAGATACTATTATTGAGGATTCTTATTTCCATGGTAAATATTTATTTGCCTATGTTGTGGATTGAATTGTGTGCCGCAGAAAGATATGTTTTAAGTCCTAAGCTTCACAGTCCCATGAATGTGATGCTATTTGGAAATGGGAACTTTGAAGGCATTATTTTGATGAGGTCAAACTGGGTAAAAATTTACCAGTTTGGGTAAAAGTTTATCCTAATCCAAGATGATTGGTGTCCTTATAAGAGAGAAATATTGGACGCAGCTTGTAGGAGACAGACTTCAGAGGAAGTGTGGCCACGCTGACACCTTGATTCAGACTGTAGCCTCAGAAATTGTAAGACAATAAATTTCTATTGTTTTAAACCACCCAGTTTGTGGTACTTTGTTATAGAAGCCCTAGGAAACCAAGGCAGCATAGGTTCACTAAGGCTCTATTGTTCTTGTTACCAGGACATAATTGCAAGCACTGGTTATGCAACCAGAGCCTTGCTTGGAAGTCATATTTGAAAATGGTATGCATTTAATCAGATATAACCAGACACATTAGAACTAATGTTGACTTTATGGAGCCAGTACTTATAAAGCCTTCATGGGAAAATTGTGTCACTTGATTTACAGGATGAATTAGGAAGGTCATTTCCTGACACGCCCAAGAAACTTAGGGTATTTTGGTGATCTTGAGAAGGAAGGAATTCACCCACATTTATAGACACTATAGGTGAAAACTGGTGATAAGTCCTTGGCTTGGCTTCCTAGGTTTAAGGGACTTTTGAAAGTCCAGTATGAGATTCCTTATGAAAACTTCCAGCAAAACAAATTTAAGAAGGCCTGTATGATAAATTCTAGTCTTTTCCACTGATGTAAATAATCAGGTCAAATCAAATAAGACCAGTCTTATTTTGTGATCAAGAATAATCTTTCTTTGAGACTATTTTTTTTCAAAAGAGGACTGACTGTAGAAAGAAATTTTGTGTTTCAATGGAACACTATGCACCATCTTCTGGGTTATCAGATTCTAAGCCTGTTTATTGTCTTTGAGCTATTTTGTACCTCTTTGTAAATTGAGGATAACTGAAAAACAGGCAAACTCTGTCTTGTCTGGTGAAGAGTTAAATGACTTCCTCACTCCCTACTCAGAAAATAAACAGTTTGGGGGCTGACCTATAAATTGTACTGGATCCCGTTACCTTGATCAAATTGTCAAGACTTACCAAAGTTCCCGTTCTTCCAGCTTCCTTCAGTGTCTGTCTATAGCTTTCGAATCTAATGTTTCTAATCTTTCTTCCTCCCACCTGACTTAACATCACTTAGAACCAAATCCTGATTGCCCAAATCCCTCCTGGAAATCTAGATTGCCTTGCAGCTTGCCCTTTCCCCTGGGATCTGAAGATGCCTTATGCCCTAAAGCCTGAAAACTTGATATCAACCTGGAAGGATTCACCACTGCATTGGACCACACAAGGCCTGGAATTCTCCCTGACAAGTGCTGGGAAAGTCCAGTGAAATACTCAAGTTCCTTTCATGAGAAGCAGCCAAGACTGCGGGTATCATCACCAAGAGCATCGACATTCCAGACGTGAACCTCCAAGAAATTCAAGGAGCCATGCTGTATAACTGAAAAAGGAAAATTTGGTTATCAGTTGTTAAGATCTTTTAATCAAAGGAAAAAAAAAAATCATGTGTAGCTGCAACATGGGTACTATACAATCTAACTCAACCTTTTCGATGGAGCCAAAAAGGCAGTGGGGATGGAGAATGCTTTCTTTTCTCATTGCAAAGGAGTGATTGCTTAAAGTCAAGGGAAAATGACTTTAATCTGTTTTTTTTTTTAATGTGGAATTATAAGACATTTTTAGTTAGCTTTTTTTTTAGTGGGGGTCATACTTTTTTCAGTATTCCAAATTTATTTCAATGTGGGAAAAGTAGAGAGACGGAGAGAGATTTCTTTGATGATTTGCTCCCCTCTGGGGTCAGTAGATGCTTTATGCCAGATGTTATAGTGGCAGAGAGACACCAAATTATTTCAATAACTGAGCATCTGATGGGTATGTAAACATTCACTTGCATCACATATTAAGTTTAAGCCTTAATAACCTTAGACCTGTCTTGCAATTTCTCAGAAATGGTCATGTGATAATAAAACTTTCTTTCAAGACATATTTAATCTAATAAAGAGCTTGAACATTTAACAGAGTGAATTCTAAACCCATCTCTTATTTTTTCAAGATACCTCCCTGGTGATCTCCTCCATGCACAACTCTTTGCCCTCCAGTTTATATTTATATTTTCGTAACTCTATAATACTAATCATGACATTCTATGGCACTTGTCTAATTATATTTTGAATGTCACTTTTCCTTATGATTGAAAGCTCTTTGAACAGAGTTTTTAGAGCAACACCTACAGAACAGATAATAGTTCAATACATACATGTTGAAAGAATTTAGTTTGATGATTGCATGAATACTCTTTTTTTTTAAAGATTTATTTATTTACTTTTTTATCCATTTTTATTCCCCCCGCCCCTCCCCCACCAGTTTCTGCTGTTTCTGTGTCCATTCGCTGGGCAATTCCCTGTGTCCGTTTCTTGCCCTCTCTTCTCATCCTTCTCCTCCTGCCTTCACTGGGATTCGATCCTGGGAAACTCCGATGTAGGAGAGAGGCATCCTACCACCTGCGCGACCTTAGTTCCTGGTTTTTCGGCATATCTCGTCTTGGGTCTCCCTTGTGTCACTCTCCTGTTACATCATCATCTTGCTGCATATGGCACATCCACATGTGGGGCCTGGCGGCATGCCAGAGTGCAGGGCCTGGCGGCCCACACCTTCTATATTTTTCTTTATTTTACCAGGAGGTCCTGGGGATCGAACCCAGGTCCTTCCATATGGGAGACGGATGCCCAGCCATTTAAGCCACATCCGACTTCACTATTCTTAATTTGAGGTAATTTTCTGGTCAAAAGAATGTGTAGTAATCTGTTCCCTTAACATTAGTTCATTTAGGTGGTTTAGAAGTCACACATTTCTCATGCCATTCTGTACTTCCACATTCGAAAAGTGGCTGAAGTTATCTACAATGTCAATGAATTTACACCAACATGCCTTGGAGGCATTGTAACATATGGATAAGAGCATTAACTTTAAATCAGACAGAATTTTGGATCCCCAATAGCTATGGATTTTGAGAAAATATTTAGCTTTCCACACCTCAGTTTTCCCTCTTTAATATAGGAAGAAAATTATACCTGAGTTATAGAATTCTTGCATGAATTAGAATGACAAATAGAGTGCCTGGCATCTAATAGTTGCCACAGAATGATTTCTCTTCTTCCTTCTTGCTAGGTTCTAATCACAGTGACTCTTCATGACTGATTTCAGTTTGTCCCATTGTCTAATGCTTGTCAGGAAATGTGCACTCAATGCAGTGAAAATTGGGTCACCACATTGGTCCCTGTTGATCCTCATCAACTGGCAGGCTGTTTCTGAGGACACAGGCTTATTATGCTATTTGGTGTTTGTGCTTAGAGAATCATTTGCTTGACCCTCATGCAGTGCTTAACCATTGCTGATTTCTTTCTTTGTCATTTTGTTCAGCCTTGCTGCACTCCCTTCCACACCATAAATGCTTTCATGCAAGGAGCCAGCTCACTCCAGGGAGAAGCTTGGCACCCCTCTGCCTGTGGACCTCACCAGTCCTGGCTCTGATACGCGAGGTGAGATCGCTCCAGGAGGGGCAAACTGTCCTGATTTATGGATGTTCATAGATGGGTGATTTGTTTTAATTGTAATACTTTACTTTTGGCTGCACTTACCTCCTGCCAGATTTTTAATTCCCTTAACATTTAAGATTGCCAAATCAGACCATCTGTAAACATGAAAAGTTGCAAAACTGGGGTCTCTCACCAAAGTGATAGTTTTATATTCTGAACAGAAGAAAGACTGATTTTCCCAGTACTGAAAGTCCCAAAGAATATAGTTTGGAGTGGCTATCCCTCTCTCTTCTCTGTATTTCATAGGACTTTGTGGAGTGAATGGATCTTAGTGTGATGACTGTTTTTTTCCCCCCTTTCTTTCTTTCAAGAATGTGCCTTGGCAACCATTGTGGTGAAGCCCAGTACAACCTTTTGTGAGCCAGAAAGGTGGAAATAGAGCTGACAGGACAGCCCCAGCTCTCTGCTGTTGGTGAGTTATTCTGTTTATTCTACATATGTTTCCATTTAATTAAAATGTCATTTTTAATTAAAAATGAAATGTCAAGAAGGAAAAAAAAAAAACTGGCAAAGTCTGGACTATTGCAATGAATGCAAGCAGAAAAAGGCAGTACAGAGAAATAACTTTGAAAAGATGAGAACAGTATCTTATTCACCATTTTGATAAAAGCAAAAATCAAGAGGCTTGGAGAGGTTTGAATGCTTTTTGCTGTTCATGGCACACATGCACATCTGCTTTATAGCATGTTCCCATAATTAAAAAATATATATTTGATGTGTGAGCACATGCTTTAAGTTAATGAGTGATGCTGACGGGTGCCACATTTTTCATGAGTGACAGAGCCACTAATGAGATGTAGCATTGACTGCAGAGGGCAACAATAAATTGTGTAAAACACCCCTGCTGGCCATTTATTTAATTTATTTTATAGAAGTGTAATGTCTTATAGTTTAATATGGAGGCTTTATTTTGTTATAAAGACCCAAGCCTACAATGGACTTTTCAAAAATTATACATCATTTATGCCTCCCATTTCAGTATTGCTTTGATGGAGAATTTCCACATTATGATTAAATCCTCAAAGGGATGCTTCCATAGGCAAGTAAATTCCATAAAAACAACTGTACTATAGCATATATCACCTTTATTGGGGAATAGGAACTGACACTTGATTAGGAAGATGGTGGATGTGGTAGAAATCATTTGCGGAAGAATGACAAAAAGTAAAGAAAAAGACCAACAGGAAGTGAGCTACTCCCCAACAGGTAGTATCTTGGTTTGGCCTCCATTTCTTCCTTTTGTTCTTTTATTACCCTTTGGACCAGGTTGAGAAGCTTCCCCTCACTCTCATATTGTGCCATATTGACTTCATTTTTTTCCCTCTATAGTGCCAGTTTTCCTGATTTAGCTGTCTGTACATGCTCTTCCTTTTAAGTTCAAAATGCAATTTTATGCCCTTATTCTCCCCTAAATCCCCACCCATCACTCCTACTCAACATTTAGCTCTTAGCTTATAAAATTGGTTCTCAATTTCAATCAAACTTTTCCTGTAATGGACTTGACTCCCACCATTAATAGATTCACCTCCTTCCCATCATTTTCTTCCATAACAGTTTGGAGTTCTCCTTTGTAGCACTTATAGCAACTGTAATGAAATGTTTAATTTCCAACTTCATTTGCTTATCCTTTCTAGAATGGAAGTGCTAAGAGGGCAGAAACTGTCTGTATTGTTTACGGTTGCGTCCCTAGCACCTGGCATGGTGTCTTCACACTGTTTTGTCTAAAAGTAAATGTTAAATAAATATTTGCTGTTGAATGAGTAAATTTTCTTTGAGTAAAGTAAGACTCTGTATTTGCTTGGCACATTAAAAGCAAGTTAAAAGTAGTATATGTTCGTTTAGATTATGAAAGAACTTTACAAACATTCTAGTATAATACCTTTAGTCTGACTTTAGCTCTGTCCCATTGCAATCTGTGCTAATGAATATAGGGATAGAGTTTGATTCTTGTAATATTACAAAAAAAAACAATGCAATTATGGAAACACGTTTCAATAACCCTATGCTGATATTGTACCATATGCCAGACAATGGGCTTGTTACTGACTGTCCCTATATTCTAGGAGCTCTCAATGTAGTCAAATTTGTTGAGCAGGTGAGAATGGAAGAACATTTTTATCGATGTTGGCTTTCTTTTTATTTCCCCAACAGTAAATGTTATTTGGTGGAAAATGAAAGTCAGGTGTCTGCCTCCATCAGACATCTGGTGGAGAAATAAAGAAATAAAATTGTGTCTATTTACAAAACAAAAAGCTGAGACAGATTGAAACGTATTCCCTATTTACCTTATTAGTTAGTATTAACTAGTATGAAATTACTATTTTGTAGAAAAATAAATAAAATGGTTACAATGGATTTATGTATATATTAATTTCCCTGTCTAGTCCTCAATTTTGTAAATATAAGTAATAAAGGTAAAGACATCTCCTATCCATTTCACTGGATATTTTTTGACAGTTATCTTTGAAAATTTATTGAAAAGGTTCCTCCATTTTTCTTTATCACCATGATAGTCAAGAAGTTGTGCCTTGTGTCCAATTGAAATCTCTCCTGCTTTATTAAACCAATTTCTTCTTGTTTGCTTCTCTGTATCCATGGAGAACAAATGATCAGCATCCTTCATATAAAACTCTTTATATTCTTGGAGACAGTAATTTCCTGTGAAAGATTTAGTTGAAAGTTTCATAAACTTTCAGAGAATAAAAGGGCTGTGGTTAGTTTATACTTCAGTAAAATATTATTCCCAAGCTTTAAACCTAAAGATAGTTACATTTACCTTTCTGTGTGACAAATTAATGGTGATGCCCTTTTTAAATAACAGTTTGAATTTCATCATAATACCTTTAAATTATGTATTTCCTGTCAAGCATGGTTAATTATTTTGAAAGTATGTGCATATAGCAACTCTTTTTGGTTTTTCTTAATTTCCTGGTAAATCTTTTCAATTGTGCTCTATAATTTAAAATTATAACTGTCCCAATATGTATTATTATTCATTTTGGATTGATTTTGGCACTCTGATTTTAAAAACGTTGAAATCTGATTATGGAAAACCAGTTTTACTTTTTTGGTTTTTTTTTTTTTTAAAGAAAACATTCACATGTGATACAGAAAAAATATTGTCCTTTAAGTTTGAGTTATCGTGGGTTGATTACATGATCAGTTTTTTAAAAATACCTTATCCCTAACATTAATTTCAGAAGCTCTTAGTTGTCCACTGAAGTTTAAGAAATCCAAACATTTACGTAACATTATAGGTAAAAAGTCACTGATACTGCAAACATTTGTACAGTGACCTACAGGTGAAGACATTTTCCGGTAATGACAGCAAATGTTAATGACCTCAAAATTTCTTCATTGTTTAAGTCAAGGGGAGCCTTCTTGGAAGTTACATGACTGGCGGGGTCTCTATACAAATTAACAAAAAGTTCTGCCCAAGTATTCCCTTGGTTTTAGTGAAAGGCTGCCCTCTTGTGCAGAGATGAGAAGCAACTGCTAAAACCTCATTTACTTTATTAGCTGATGCAATTTCTGTTGTTTTTTTAAAATGGAAGTTAATATTGTGCTTGGAACCTACAAATCATTATTTAGAAAAACAGAGAATTCACTGTTTTATCCTTCCTTTTGACTTTTTATACCTTAGCTAGGGATTATGATTGTTATGGTTCCTTTATACAACTTGGGCCAAAAATAAACTCCCACCTTCAATACAAGGAAATAGTCCAACAGTCGGCAAAGCTCCCAGGGTTTTCCTTACAGCAAATAAGTGATGTGCTTATGTCTACTTGCAGAACCTTCTGATTTGTTAAGGAACAAATCAGAACCATTCCCTTGGGTCTGTTGAAGACCAGGCCAAGGCTTTGCCACCAGTGGGAGAGAAGAAATTGAGAACACTTTTCACAAGATTAGCACTTAAAAGTGAAAATAGAACTCACACATAATCCCATTTTGGGGGGGGGGGTCTTGTTTTTCCAAATATTTAGTTCCATTGCAGAAATACTAATAACAAAATGTTTATTGGATAAGTGGGTAGGATAGCTGGATTCTTTCTATTCTGAGACTTTAATAAGTCTTATTTTATGCAAATGCTTTCTCATGCCTTTTAAGTTTAGGGTTTTAAAGAACTTAATAAATAATTATTGTCAGTTAGAAAGAATTAGTTGACTATTTTTATAAGAGTGACTAAAAGTGCTGAGCAATGCTATCTGAATTAATCACTTGGTCTCTTAACCACAATTCAGAGAATACAGAAATAAAACTTTAATGTTCATTATAGCTTAGAATTTCATGAGCTCTCTGGTCATCAGAGAATGCCTGAGCCCCATCGTTTTAGAAGATAACACTTAGATGCAAGCAGTGCCTCAAGAGAAATGAAAACATATGTCCACATAGAAACTTATCTTGAAAGTTAATAGCAGCATTCTTCATTGCTGGGTTTTGTGAGATCTGAATATGATTACGCATTTTTTTTTCCTCTTCTTCATTTTTTTTTCATTGATAAGGAAAATTTGACTATGTCATTTAACTAATCTGTGTTCATCTGTGTATCTTTTTGAACACTAGAGGAACAATTGAGTTAGTATTTGTAATTAGATGAGATAAAACTACCTGGAAAAGAACTTTTTAGGAGTAATGTTTCTGTAACTTATTGAGCTGTCTTTTTCTGTTCTTTTATTTTTGTAAATTTTGAAAAACAGTTATATAAAAAAGTATTGTTAATAATAGCCAAAAAGTGGAAACAGCCTACATGTCCATCAGCTGATGAATGGATGGACAAGATGTAGTATATTTATATAGTGGAATATAATTCAGCAATAAGAAGGAAGTACCAATGTATGTAACAACATGAATGAACCCTGAAAGTTCACATACTGTCTGATTCTATTTTTATAAAATGTCCAGAATAGGAAAATCTGTAGAAGCAGAATGTAGATTAGTGGTTGCCTAGGGCTGTGGAATGGACATGGAGGAAAGGGAGTGACTACTAATGGGTAAGGGAGGGGCTTGGGGTAATACAAAAACGTTCTTATATTGATTGTGGTGATAGCTGCATAATTCTGTGAATATACTAAAAACCATTGGCTTGCACACTTTAAATGCACATGAACTACATCTCAAAAAAGCTGTTATTAAAAATGAATTAAAAAGCAAACAGAATACTGTGTTCTGTAAAAGTCTTTCTTTTATTTCAATGGTTGGTAGAAGGCCTTTATTCGGTATTAAAAACTCTTCACATATGAACAGTTAGCCTCAGAATCATTCTGGGTTTTAAAGATTTTATGTCTCTGGTTCAAATCTGTTATTTTGTTTTATTAGTTTATTATCAATAATCTTCCCTCAGACTTTTTTTTCCCATCCCAAGACACAATGTCCTGGAGGGAATGTAAATATTTAAAGTATTACAATATCTATACGAAAAGAATCAAACAGCCGAGGATGGCACTAATGGATGCTAGCACAAGCTTTGGGATCAGACATATTAAGATTTAAATCTGACTTACTAGCTGTGAAATCTTGCACACGGTCTCTTTGAGCCTCAATTTCCCTAGTTCCCTAGTTCACACAGCTCTTGTCTTATGTCTTAAATAAGATTAATACATTTAAAACACTTTACAGAGTTGCTCAGCACATGGTAGTTCTTCCAAAAGGATAGAAATTGTTAATAATAATAATACTGAAGGAAATAATTCTATTTATTTAATATAACCTTTATTTTATAAATCACATGAATGGATAACTGAGTTAATAGCTTCCTCAAGTCACTTTAATGTTAATTAGGGAGTTTTTGCATTGGTTTTTAAGATATGAATATTTATGGAGAGTGCCATATTAAGAATCTTTTTTTTTCTTTCAAAAGAAAAGCTGGATAAAAACGTGCAAGGGACCATGATAGCTTTTGGAGAATGGGCAAAATGATTCTGTTGAGGCATTATTTTCAAAATAATGGATTTTACTTGTCCTAGGCATATTTTTTTTCTCTGCCTTCCCATCACAATTGCAATCAGCATACTACCTGCTTTCAACAGCAACAGAAACAGCTGGATCACCCATTTTGATGAGGGATAACTCTTCAGTATTTATAGTAACACCCATTTCACCAAGTGGAGACCAAATGAAGGAAAAAACAAACAAGTGACTTTCCTTATAACAGGTAATTGTTTTCTTTTGTATTAAATTTCCTTTCCTATTGCTTTCACTAGCTTTGGATTAGGAAGACCGTCTCACTACTCAGGGGACACTTAACAGCAGCCAAACCAATGCAGCCAATAGAAATTTAATTTTAAAAATATAAAGCTTTGCTTTAAAAATCCTGTAGAAATATTAAGTGAAGTATTGGGGGATAAAAACAAGCACATAAACATGCCAAAGACCTTGAAATCTGAATAGGGACTTCGTTAGAAGTCAGACATGCATAAATATGTGTCTTTTCTCAGTGATATTAATGAAATGGTTAATTCTGTAGTCATGGCAACAAAGAACAGCTGTGATAAAAAGCAAAAGGTCTATACATAATGCCCAATACAAGGTCTCTCTAATTCTAAAGCTGATTTTCTTAGCTACAATAGAAGTGATGTGTTTTCAATACCATCTTAAGCTTTCACATCAAATCCTTCTAGTTAATCCAATAAATAGACCAGTAGCATAAAAAGGAATATATGTTTGCACATTATAAACCTTATAAAAGTACTTTACCTATGCCCAATCTTAAGAAGGGATCTGGAAACTAAACATATGCTCCTGCAAAATAAAAACCTATTCTGAGTGAAACCGTAAAAAATAAAATATGTTCAAATAGGATATCAGAGTAATTATCAAGCACATTATTATCTAGCCAGTCAGTAGGAATGTATTATATTTGAGATAACAACATCACCATTAACAACAACACAACAGCAAAGAGAATTCAATTTTAAAAACTCACTAGAACATAATGCAAGTGACAGTGTTTGCTCTCCAGGTCTAACAATGTTGTCTGTCGGCAAGTGAGTTCACTACAATTTACTGGCTATATGACACTAGTAAATCCACTCCAGGTTGCAGATGAATTTTGGACTCGGATAAAGACCCATGTACTATTTCCTCTTCACTCATAAACCTTTTCCTTCCACCTTCTTGCAGTACTTGGGAAGTGCCCTAGACTAGTCTTCCTCATCTCCATTCCGCATGTTCTATCAGAACTATCCTCTCCACTCTGTTCTGTGTTTGTAGCTCAATCATCCACAATTTCTTCCCTGGATTACTGTAATAATCAGATCCACTCTCCACCCAGATGTCAATGTGATATTTATAAAACAAAAATCAAATTGTGTTACTTCTCCTCTTAAGATCTTTCAGGTAGTTCTCTTTTTATTTTCTGAGAAAACCCCAATTTCTTCACATGGCTTATAAGGTTCTTCATGATCTGAACTTTAGCAATTGCACCCTCTTCTTTTCCGGTTCCCTTTAGCTTACCCTCTAGTCACAAAGACCATTTGAATGTTCTCAGAATGGGCAAGTTGTTTTCAATGTTTGTGCCATTTTATGGAGTTTCTTCCTCTACTTTGAATGTCCCTTTTTTTCTTCTCCATCTGACACTCTCTAATTTGTAAAATTTACATTTTTCAAAGGTGGACATCATAGTATTGTATATAGTAGTAAACAAATTGGTCAAAATGGAAATGTCCCACTGTTAAATCAACTGCTTAAATTATACTAC
Source organism: Tolypeutes matacus (assembly GCA_026826555.1). Classification (NCBI taxonomy): domain Eukaryota; kingdom Metazoa; phylum Chordata; class Mammalia; order Cingulata; family Chlamyphoridae; genus Tolypeutes; species Tolypeutes matacus. The sequence goes on from JAKSZT010053881.1 coordinate 14,983,092, forward strand.
AGCCATAACATGGAATACTATGAAGCCATTAAAAACTAGATGAGAGATATACATTTATTGATACAGAAAAATATTTGTTGATACTTTCTAGATTACCATTAAGTTATAAAAAGAATATATTCAATGTGATTCAATTTTTTAAAAAGTCAACATTACTGAAGATTAATTTACATACTGTAAAATGTACTCATTTAAAGTGTACAGCTTCATGAGTTTTTTTAAAAATGTGTATTACTAGTCAACTACCATCATAATTAAGATATAGAACATTTTCATCAACCAAAGGTTGCCCTTGTGTCCTTTCTAGTCAACCCCACTCCCACCCCTGGTCACAGGCAACCATTGATTGGCTTTCAGATTAGATTTTCTTTTCTAGAATTTCATATAAATGGAATTATAGAACATGAAGTCTTTTGTGTCTTGCTGTTTTCTTTCAGCATAAAGTTTTGCAATTTATCCGTGTTGTTGTATGTATCAGAAGTTCCTTCTTTTTTATTGCTGAATAGTATTCCGCTGTATGGTTATAGCACTATGTTTATCTATTCACCCGATATTGGACATTTGGGTTGCTTCCACCTTTTGGTTATTATGAATAAAGCTGACATGAGTATTAAAGTACAAGTCTTTGTGTAGACATTTGTTGTCGTTTCTCTTGGGGAAATACTTAGGAGTGGGATTGCTGGGTTGATTGGTAAGTGTATATTTAACTCTATAAGATACTGCCAAATTGTTTTCCAGATTAGTTGAACAATTTTACATTCCACCAGTAATTCATGAGCATTCCAATTGCTCCATATTCTCACTAAACTTAGTGTTGTCATTCTTTTTCATTTTGGCCATTCTACTGGGTATATAGTGAAATCTCACCATGGTTCTAATTTGAATTTACCTGATGAGTAATGATGTTGAACATCCTTTCCTGTGCATGCTGGCCATCTATATACCTTTGGGGGGGGGTGCAAATATCTGTTGAAATCTCTTGTTGATTTTTAGAATTTGTCTTTTTCTTGAGTTGTAATGATTTTTAAATTTTTTCTGGATACCAGTTCTTTGTCTTATGTACTTATTATGGATAGTTTTCTCCCAGTCTTGGGCTTGCCTTTTCATTTTCTTAATGCTGTCTTTTAAAGTGAAGTTATTTTTGTGGATTCCATTTTTGTAAAAATAAAACACACACTTATCAAACACAGAAAAGAACCTGGAAACATAGACCAAAGGCTCATAGTGGTTACCCTGGGTGATTTTTATTTCCTTCTTTTTCTTTTCTCTTTTACTCCTAACTTTCCCACAATAAACATGAATTACTTTTATGGTTCAAAAAGGAAAATGTGTGTGTGTATGTGTGTGTATAAAATAAAAGTATCCCAGTTGTCATGTTTTCCCTTGGGAATCTTCACAGATGCTTTCCAGCCCCTGGTGGAATTAGGTGGCCCTCCTTCTCATATGGAGTTCCTTGATGTACTTTTCGTCTTTGTATTACTGAGCCTGGCTCAGTATCTGGTATAGTTGGTAGGCAATAAAATTTGATTGAATTCATTCAGCAAATATGAACTGAGCACCTACTATGAGCTGCACCTGGCACTGGAAATAAAAGTTGTATATGAAACACAGATTTTGCACATAAGGAGCTTATAGTTAAATAAATGAATGAAGAAACATATGAATACATCTATGTCTTTTCTATGCCTACCATGATGCCTGGCACTTACTAGGTACTTGAAAAATGTGTGTTGATGAATTAAATGAGGAGATAGTAATTGAACCTTGTATTTCTTAGCACCATTGTGGCAGATATATTATCCATTTATTTAACAACAAAAAACATTGGCCTATTTATTAGGTACTAGGGTGGATACTTCCAATAAATTATGGTTTGATAGAAGGATGAAAAATGTCTGCAGCTCAGAGTTTTGCATGGAATAGCCAAACCAGGTTGTGATGGTTAGGCTAATGTGTCAACTCGGCCAAGTAGTTGTGTCCAGGTGTTTGTTCCAGCAAGCACTGGGCTAATTGTAATACAAGAGCATTTATGGACTTCAATCACCAGTGAGGTTACTGCATGGATGGCTGATTACATCTGCATCAATCAGGGAGATTACATTATCAATGGGTGGTGCTTTTACCCAATCAGTTGAATGACTTAAAAGTGGAAGTGATTTCAACATTCAGAGAGAATTTCCCAGCTCGTCTTGGACAGGCAACTTCTCCCAGAGACTCATCAACGACCTTTCATCGGGCTTTCATCGGAGCCACTGGTTTGCAGCCTGCCTGCGGAACCTGGACTTGTGCATCCCCACGGTCGCGTGAGAGACTCTTTTAAAATTTCATATTATTGATAGATATCTCCTGCTGATTCTGTTTCCCGAGAGAACCCTGACTAATACAGCTGGTACCGGGAGTGGTTCTTGAGGAACAGAGTCTTAAACATGGGATGTCTGAGGTGGTTCTGGGAGTTTTGTAATTGGCTCTCCACTCTAATTGGACTCAGGGGTACTAATGACTCCCTTTCCAATAATGAAGAGGTTGCTAACAGATCATGGCATGAGCTGGCAATAGACATACGCAAAATAGCATCATTGGATTGCCCTACTTCCACGCTTATAAGAAGCAAGGATCTGGGTGAGAGTGTTTTCAACACTTTAACAGAATTTTGTGGAGTAAAAAAATATAATGATGTTGGCTGGCTCCTCCTAGATACTCTGGATACAGTTACAAAAGAAAGGGATGAGCTAAAGTCTTCAGTTTTGAAACTTAAATGCCGCATGAATGATATGAAAGTTTCTACGTGTGCCTTGAAAGAAAGTCTTGTCTCCTGTAGCCACAGACTTGAGATATCTGAGAATCAAACGCAGTCTCTCATTGTACGAGTAGCAGAATTACAGAGGAAACTAAAATCTCAACCTCGCAAGGTTTCTGCAATTAAAGTGAGGGCATTGATTGGAAAGGAGTGGAACCCCGAGGATTGGGACGGAGACATATGGGATGATGATAATATTGGTGGGGACATTGGAACCCTAAATTCTGCTGAGACTTTACCAGATAAACCTGTGATGGCCTGCCCTGTGGAGACCACATCTTCTCAACCTTGTATCATCCAGCCTCCAGCCTGCCCCAGGGAGTCTGGACCTCCTCCCAGCCCCGAGGCAGGTACCAACCAATCTCCAGCATGCATGGTCCAACTTCCAGTCTGCCCTGAGGAATCTGTCTTCCAACCCCTGCCTGAAGAGAATAATCCTGTCTCACCAGAAGAAAATGCAAAGGAATGCCCTCAGGTCAGTAGCCTGCAAGACATCTCTAATCCTTCTCCTTTCCCAGACCGCCCCCCCTTCCTCTTGTCTTCGAGACCCATTACTAGATTAAAATCACAACAAGCCCCCTAAGGTGAAATACAAAGTGTGATCCATGAGGAAGTACGTTATACTCTGAAAGAACTGCATGAGTTTTCCAACTTATATAGACAGAAATCAGGGGAATATGTGTGGGAATGGATACTAAGGGTATGGGATAATGGTGGAAGGAATATAAAGTTGGATCAGGCTGAATTTATTGATATGGGCCCACTAAGCAGAAATTCTGGATTCAATGCTGTAGCTCGAGGGGTTAGAAAGGGCTCTAACAGTTTGTTTGGGTGGCTGACTGAAGCATGGACCAAACGATGGCCTAGCATGTCTGATGTTGAGATGCCTGATTTGCCGTGGTATACAGTAGATGAGGGGATTCAAAGGCTTAGAGAGATTGGAATGCTAGAATGGATTTACCACTTAAGACCTGCCCACCCACCCCAGGAATGTCCAGAGGACACACCTTTAACCAGGACTGTGAGGAATAAATTTGTAAGACTAACTCCATCTTCTCTGAAGAGCTCTGTGGTTGCTCTTCTCTGCAGTCCAGATATTACTGTAGGGGGGGCTGTAATGGAATTGGAATCCTTAAATATTATGGGGATGATCGGATCAAGGCCCGGTAAAAGTCAAGTATCGGCAGTTAATCGCCAAAGCCAAGGTAGGCGTGGCTACCGCAATGAAAGACAGATTTGAAACAGCACACAGAATAGTCTGAGTCGCATGGAGTTATGGCGTTGGTTAATAGATCATGGGGTACCCAGAAGTGAAATACATGGGCAGTCTACTAGATTTCTTCTGGATCTGTATAAGCAGAAGAGTTCTAGGTCAAGTGAACAAAATCCTAACTCTAATTACAGACGCAGAGAATCACAGCCCCTTAATCAGTTCCCAGACTTGAGACAGTTTACAGACCCAGAGCCCCTTGAATGAGGGGAAGGCCAGGTCCCCTTGGGGAAGGATCCTGTTAAACTGCCAAAAATTTATACAGTTAATCTTCCTCCCACCTTTCCCCAGGGAGACCTATGGCCTTTTGCCAGAGTAACAGTGCATTGGGGAAAAGGAAATGATCAGACATTTCGGGGATTATTAGACACTGGCTCAGAAGTCACATTAATTCCAGGAGACCCAAAACGTCACTGTGGTCCACCAGTCAGAGTAGGGGCTTATGGAGGTCAGGTGATTGATGGAGTTTTAGTTCAGGTCCATCTCACAGTGGGTCCAGTGGGTCCCCAGACCCATTCTGTGGTTATTTCTCCAGTTCCAGAATGCATAATAGGAATAGACATACTCAGTAACTGGCAGAATCCCCACATTGGATCCCTGACTCATGGAGTGAGGGCTATTATGGTTGGAAAGGCCAAGTGGAAGCCTCTAGAACTGCCCCTGCCTAGCAAAATAGTAAATCAAAGGCAATACCGGATTCCTGGAGGTATTGCAGAGATTAGTGCCACCATTAAGGATTTGAAGGATGCAGGGGTGGTGATTCCCACCACATCCCCATTCAACTCTCCTATTTGGCCTGTGCAGAAAACAGATGGATCTTGGAGGATGACAGTAGATTATCGTAAACTTAACCAGGTGGTGACTCCAATTGCAGCTGCTGTCCCAGATGTGGTATCATTGCTTGAGCAAATCAACACTTCCCCTGGTACCTGGTATGCAGCTGTTGATCTGGCAAATGCTTTTTTCTCAATTGCCATTAGTAAGGACCACCAGAAACAGTTTGCTTTCAGCTGGCAAGGCCAGCAGTATACTTTCACTGTCCTGCCTCAGGGGTATATCAACTCTCCAGCCCTATGCCATAATATTGTCCGCAGGGACCTTGATCGTCTCTCCCACGAGACATCACACTGGTCCATTATATTGATGATATCATGTTGATAGGACCTACTGAGCAAGAAGTAGCAAAGACTCTAGATTTATTGGTAAGGCATTTGCGTGAGAGAGGATGGGAGATAAATCCAACAAAAATACAAGGTCCTTCCACCTCAGTGAAATTTCTAGGTGTCCAGTGGTGTGGGGCCTGTCGAGATATCCCTTAGAAAGTAAAGGATAAGCTGTTGCACCTGGCCCCTCCTACGACCAAAAAGGAGGCACAACTCTTAGTTGGCCTCTTTGGATTTTGGAGACAACACATTCCTCATTTGGGTGTGTTACTGCGGCCCATTTACTGAGTGACCAGGAAAGCTGCTAGTTTTGATTGGGGACTGGAACAAGAGGAAGCCCTGCGACAGGTCCAGGCTGCTGTGCAAGCTGCATTGCCACTTGGACCATATGATCCAGCAGATCCAATGGTGCTGGAAGTTTCAGTGGCAAATAGAGATGCTGTCTGGAGCCTTTGGCAGGCCCCTATAGGAGAATCACAACGCAGACCCTTAGGATTTTGGAGCAAAGCCTTGCCATCCTCTGCAGATAACTACTCCCCTTTTGAGAAGCAGCTTTTGGCTTGCTACTGGGCCTTAGTAGAGACTGAACGCTTAACCATGGGCCATCAAGTTACCATGAGACCTGAGTTGCCCATCATGAGATGGGTATTGTCTGACCCACCAAACCATAAAGTTGGGAGTGCACAGCAGCACTCCATAATAAAGTGGAAGTGGTATATACGAGATCGGGCTCAAGCAGGTCCTGAAGGCACAAGTAAGTTACATGAGGAAGTGGCCCAAATGCCCATGGTCACCACCCCTGCCGTGTTACCTTCTCTTTCCCAGCCCACAGCTTTGGCCTCTTGGGGACTCCCTTACAATCAGTTGACTGAGGATGAGAAAACTCGGACCTGGTTTACAGATGGTTCTGCACGATATGCAGGTACCACCTGAAAGTGGACAGCTGCGGCACTGCAGCCCTTTTCTGGGACATCCTTGAAGGATAAGAGTGAGGGCAAATCCTCCCAGTGGGCAGAGCTTTGAGCAGTGCATCTAGTTGTTCATTTTGCTTGGAGGAAGAAATGGCCAGAGGTGCATTTGTACACTGATTCATGGGCTGTTGCCAATGGTTTGGCTGGATGGTCAGGGACCTGGAAGGAACATGATTGGAAAATTGGTGACAAGGAGGTCTGGGGAAAGGCTATGTGGATAGATCTTTCTGAGTGGGCAAAAAACATGAACATATTTGTGTCCCACGTGAATGCTCACCAGAGGGTGACTTTGGCAGAGGAAGAGTTTAATAATCAAGTGGATAAGATGACCTGCTCTGTGGCTAATGCTCAGCCTCTTTCCCCAGCCACTCCTGTCATTGCCCAATGGGCTCATGAACAAAGTGGCCATGGAGGTAGGGATGGAGGTTATGCATGGGCTCAGCAACATGGACTTCCCCTCACCAAGGCTGACTTGGCTACAGCCACTGCTGAATGCCCAATCTGCCAGCAGCAGAGACCCACACTCAGCCCCAGATATGGCACCATTCCTCGAGGTGACCAGCCTGCTACCTGGTGGCAGGTGGACTACATTGGGCCACTTCCATCATGGAAGGGGCAGTGATTTGTTTTAACTGGAATAGACACATACTCTGGTTATGGGTTTGCATTTCCGGCACGCAATGCTTCTTCCAAAACTACCATCCGTGGACTTACTGAATGTCTTATCTACCGCCATGGCATTCCACACAGCATTGCTTCTGATCAAGGAACCCATTTCACAGCAAATGATGTGCGGGAATGGGCACATGCCCATGGAATTCACTGGTCTTACCATGTTCCCCATCACCTTGAAGCAGCTGGATTAATAGAACGGTGGAATGGCCTTTTGAAGACTCAATTACAGCGCCAACTAGGTGGCAATACCTTGCAGGGCTGGGGCAACGTTCTCCAGGACGCTGTGTATGATCTGAATCAGCGTCCTCTCTATGGTGCTGTTTCTCCCATAGCCAGGATTCATGGGTCCAGGAATCAAGGGGTGGAAATGGGAGTGGCACCACACACTATTACCCCTAGTGACCCACTAGGAAAATTTTTGCTTCCTGTCCCTGAAACCTTAAGCTCTGCTGGTCTACCGGTTTTAGTCCCAAGAGGAGGAGTGCTGCCACCTGGGAACATAACAGTGATTCCATTGAACAGGCCACCTGGCCACTTTGGGCTCTTCTTACCTGTGAATCAACAGGCAAAGAAGGGAATTACTGTACTGGCTGGGGTTATTGATCCTGACTATCAAGGGGAAATAGGACTACATCTACATAATGGAGGTAAAGAAGAGTTTGCCTGGAATGCAGGGGATCCTCTAGGGCGTCTCCTAGTCCTGCCATGCCCTGTGATTAAAGTCAATGGAAAATTGCAACAAACTAATTCAAGCAGGGCTAACAATGGCCCAGAATCTTCAGGAATGAAAGTTTGGGTCACCCCACCAGGCAAAGAACCATGGCCAGCTGAAGTGCTTGCTGAAGGTAACAGGAACATGGAATGGGTAGTGGAAGAAGGTAGTGATAAATATGAACTTCGACCACGTGACCAGTTACAGAAACGAGGACTATAATGGTCATGACCCTTCTTCCATGTTTCATTATGAGTATGATTGTATATGTACACAAAATGAATTTCTTTGTTTTCTTCCCCAATCTTTTCCCCTATCATGAAAAGTTGTATTAATCCCACATCATAATATTTAAGGATGTCGAGTTTAAGAGTGACTATCATCCAAGGACTTGCACCCTGTTCTGTGGGGAATTAATGCATTTCCGGTTGTACACAGGGGAGTTGAACATTGTTAGGCGGAAATATATATGTATGCTTGTCTGTTATTGATTTTACTTAGAGACTAAGTATGGTTTAGAGTAATGTGTATGATTGCCGAGTTGACAAGGGGTGGACTGTGATGGTTAGGCTAATGTGTCAACTCGGCCAAGTAGTTGTGTCCAGGTGTTTGTTCCAGCAAGCACTGGGCTAATTGTAATACAAGAGCATTTATGGACTTCAATCACCAGTGAGTTTACTGCGTGGATGGCTGATTACATCTGCATCAATGAGGGAGATTACATCATCAATGGGTGGTGCTTTTACCCAATCAGTTGAATGACTTAAAAGTGGAAGTGATTTCAACATTCAGAGAGAATTTCCCAGCTCGTCGTTGGACAGGCAACTTCTCTCAGAGACTCATCAACGACCTTCCATCGGGCTTTCATCGGAGCCACTGGTTTGCAGCCTGCCTGCGGAACCTGGACTTGTGCATCCCCACGGTCGCGTGAGAGACTCTTTTAAAATTTCATATTATTGATAGATATCTCCTGCTGATTCTGTTTCCTGAGAGAACCCTGACTAATACACAGGTGGACTATTACTTTGGGGCATATGAAGAGGTGAATTCTAAAGAATTCTAAAAGAAGGAGTATAGGAAGGGATCTAACAAATAAAACTTTTACATTATGTTTTTCCAAGGATAATTTATCTATAAATAAAAATAGAGCCCCAGACATCTGGCTGGTATTGTTTCCTTTTCTTCTTTATAAGAAGAGGTCAGACCCCAACTCTGTTAGAATTGTCTTCATTATTAAAAGAAGTACAATCATTTTCTGCATACATGTTGCCTATGTATTCCTCTGTTGTTAGAATCAGAACCACAATATCATTATTTGCATAATCAAGCTGGATGATTTTATCCTCTCTAACCTGCATGATTATTAACTCATTTCCTGTGAAACATTAACTTCCAAATATTAGATATTTCATCTTTAGTTACCATGTTTGAACCTTTCTCTAATAAGGGCAAAAAGAAACTGTGCATACAAGAAGTTTCAAGATCATAAGAATAAAGAAAATGTTCCTTTGTCAGATGATAAATTCTAGTTCTCTAGTTGTTCGTGTGTAAATAGAAAAGGGAATCTGGAGTTTGTGTGTGTGTGTGTGTTTCTGGATAAATTGGACAGTGACTACTTTTTTAGTTGTGGTAGGTATTTTTTTTTTTTTTTTTCTAAGACAGTATTTGAAGGGCAGAATTTTTTGGATGTCAAGCATTTGTAACTGGAGATTAAAGCACTTTTGTTTTAATTTTATGGTAGCTTTTCACATTGTATGGCTTTTTGAAAACATTAGTTTCACTCTGAATTTTGCTTCTGTCTTTTGTTTTCAGGCTTCAATTACTACCTATGGGTGGAGATATACACCTTGACATATTTGGTAATGCATTAGAGAGAGATAAAAGCTGTTTTGAGTGCAAATAGAGAAAAGTTACCATGTACATGATATAATCATGTAGCTTTTCCAGATGTGAACATGTTTATGGGAGAACACAAGGCAATTGTCTAATTATTATTGAAGTCTGAACTGCTTGTTTAGTTGAGTTAAACTGAATTGTGGTCATCTGTAATCTGGCCAATGCATTGTTCTCTATTAGGTTTACTAAATCTTCCTGGTTGGCCCATGGTCATCTGCTTAGTCTTTTAACAGGACCACTGATTTAAATTTCCTTAAAGCAATTAGACTTATTTTTCAAGCTTTTTCATTTCTCTCGGTAGTTGGTAAGAATGATGGAGGAAGGTCTATGGAAATAACAGTGAACTTTGGTTTAGATTTGTATGAGAAAACTCTGAAATGGAGAGAAGTTGTTTTTTACACAGTCAGAAAGCCCTGGAAGAAGTCAATTACCCACTTCGAGGGAAAGATGACTCCTGTCATTCTGCCATAAAATCCTATAAATCCTAATGGTTGAAGAAGATAGTTTTTGGAGGGAAGAAGGAGTGCCATAGATTTCTATCCTCAACAATGAAAAAACTACAAGCCAAAAAATCCATAGAAGTATACTACACTGTGAACCCTAAATCAAACATGGACTATGTTACTATTATAATTAATAAAATGTGCGATCATCAAATTGAAGCAAATGTTCCACATCAATGCAAGATGTTAATAATAGGATGGTATAAGAGAATCCTGTATTTTATGCATGGTTGTTCTGTGAACCCATAACTTCTCTAAAAAAGGGAAAAAAATGTGACCCAAGGTCAAAGCCAATTGGAATATTCCAAATATTGGATATTTCATCTTTGGTCACAATATTTGAACCAACAAGTCAGGAATTTTGTATGTTTCTAGCTTTGTAAGTTTGTAAATTAACCTATCAGTGACTCAACATCCTGTAAAATGGAAATAATCATAGTATCCATATTATTGGCTTACTTTGAAGTTAAATGAAATCATGTATATAAAGCATTTAGGACAATGGGTGACACACAGCAAGAGCTCAATAAACATTAGTCATTGTTATTATTACTGTTAGTACTATTGTTATTGCTATAATTTCCTACTTTTATTATTATGATTATTATTGATGAATCCTCTCTGATGCCCTTTAATGCTTAGTAGTAAAAACTGTTAGATGAAAAAATACTGTATGCTTATCTTTGCAGGTAATCAGGCAGGTAAGAAGGCCAAGTGGCACTGCCCTTTGGGGGAGAAGTATCCCCAAACATTAGAGAACATTGTGTCCCCTTAAGGGGGTGGGGAAGCAAACAGTGTAGGTCTTTCAGACCTGCAGCTTGGAGGTAGAGTGCTGTGGGATCCTGCCTGAGGCTGAGCCAAGGTCCTGGGGATGACTTCGGGAAAGTGCCCTGCTGAGATAGCACTAAGGACGAGTCAAGAGTTGTTTGTAATGAATTCATAGTTGTGTTTAGTGATTGTGCTGGTTGAATATAGTGTCCCCCAAAATTCAGGTCCACTAGGAACCTCAGAATGTGACTTTATTTGCAATTAGGGTCTCTGCAGATGTAATTAGTCAAGATGAGGTAATGCTGGATTAGGGTGGGCCCTAAATTCATTATGGCCAGGTCCTTAAGAGAAGAGAGAAATGGAGACATAGACACAGGGGACGATGGCCATGAGAAGATGAGGCAGAGAGGAGAGCTATGTTGTCACATGCCAAGGAACACCTGGGGGGACCAGAAGCTGGAAGAGGGAGGAAAGGATCCTCCCCTAGAGGGTTCAGAGGGAGACCATGGCAGCACTTGGAACCCCATGTGTGGCATTTTGTCATGGCAGCCCTAGGAAACAATGCAGTATACAGGCCCATGATCTCTTTTCCACAATTCTGAAGTCTACAAAGCTCTGAAAACTAAAATTTATTTGGGTAACTTGTTTTCATCTGGCAGCAAAACTGACCTGAACCAAACTCATTTGGGGGCAAAACCTGAAGCTATGCAGTAAGTCTATTTAGAGTCTTTATCTCCCTCTATCCCCCTTAATGCATGTGAAAATGCATTGTTCCAGAAATAGCAATGACTTTGTATATGTAGTGCTACCTTAAACTCCTCTGGGAGTTTTTATAATATATAGAATATGCATTCTTTTTCCTAAAACATGACAAATTCTGAAATAGGAAACACAGGTGACCCCAAGGTTTTGGATAAGGAATTAAGAACTATGCCAGGGGGCAGATGTGGCTCAAGTGGTTGGGCACCCATCTGCTATGTGGAGGGACCTGGGTTCGCTCCCCGGGACCTCCTGGTAAAATAAAAATAGAAGGCATGCAGGTGAGCCACTGGCCTGCACACGGCGAGCCAGGTCCCGGTGAGCCATACAGCAAGATGATGACGCAGCAGGGGAGAGACACAGGCAAGAGCCAAGACAAGACACACCAGAAACCAAGAACTGAGGTGGTGGAGGTGGCAGATTGCCTCTCTCCCACATGGGAGGTCCCTAGGATTGAATCCCAGTGAAGACTGGAGGAGAAGGGTGAGAAGAGAAGACAGGAAACAGACACAGAGGATCACCCACCGAATGGACACAGCGGAGGGGGGGGGGATTAAATAAAAAGTAAACAAATAAATCTTTTTTTTTTAAAAAAGAACTATGCCAACTCACGGAGCCACTTTTGTCTTGTAAAGTGAGCAGACTCCATGTGATCTGTTGCTTCCTCTCCAGGCCTCCACTTCTGCCTGCCTGCTCCTTGGGAGCTGGTCTTTTATCTCCACACACAGCCTGGTGAGCTCCCAGAGACCAGGGAGGCCTTTGAAACCGAGGTCAACAGCCGTGACAGATAGTGGTGGTTTCTTGCCCTAGAGAAAGACTCTCTCTCTCCCTACTCCTTTTTTTTTTTTTTTTTTTTTTTAAAGTCGGGCCAAAATTCAGAGACTATTTGGCCAATCAGATTCAATCTGTAGGGTGATCTCCCCAGTGAGGTTAGAGTATAGCCTTATGGGTCTAACATTTCTGGTTTCAATAAGGCCTTTGTATATTGGTGATTTGGGTTCTTACCTTGCCTTGCAGTTTAGTGTTGAGAGCCTTTGCCATCCCTATATGACCCAAATGTCCCTCTCTTCCAGTTAACATGGCTAGTACTTGGGACAACTCTGAGGGACTCCTTCCCTCTTCTTTTCACTCCTCATCTTGGAAATAAGATATCCTCTGAGATTTAAGTGGCAAGATCAATATAATGAAACACAGCAGATTTATAAGGTCAAAAAAAAAGGCAAGATAGGAATGCAAGTACTGACACATTTTAAAGAAGGAGTATGTAAATTGAAAGGGTGTTTGTTTAGCAATGAAAGCCTAGAATTAGCATCAGAGATGGAAATCATTAAAACATCATCAAGGGAAGGTGACAAGGAGAGGTGACTCATGAGTCCAGGTGATCTGGATGCTCAGAAACTGATGTCAACGAGCATTCCAACCATCTTACAATTCCCCTTACTTTGCTCTCATGCTGTCCTTGCCCAGAAGGAGAAAATATGCTGGCCAGAAGTCTTGAGACTCTAGGTGCCTTGGTTATTCTAGTTCTTATTGCACATTCTAGTTCTTATTGCACATTGCACTAACTGTCTGTGTGATTTGAGGTAAAAGGCTTTGCCCCAAACTCCAAAACTTTGAGCTTGTTTTGATATGTTTGCTAAGAGCCCTCAAGGCTGAGCAACTGAGGCTGCCACCTTGGGAGGGCTTCTGTAGGCAGGCAGCCCCTACCTGAGATGTCCTGCTCTCCCCTACAAAGAGCACTTAGATGATTACGTGATGCCAACAACTTATCTAGTTGTTAGATGAGAAATGTGCATCTTCTCCTCAAGTTTTTCTTTCCAAAGCAAAATATCTATTTTAGTATTTTTTTTAAAGGTTAAGGTAGATAAGATTGAAAACAATTAGTCAGATAAAAATATTTACTAAGTGTCTACTTTGTAAACTTTAAACAGGAAGAAAACATTTCTACAGCTACAACCACTAAGTGTGTCTGGTTTGATTGACAATGGGGGAGAAGTTGGGATTGATGGTTAAAGAAGAGAGAGAGAGAATCATGATTTGGTGAATATTCTAAAAGTTTGTAAAAGGGTAGACGCTACATGTCTACAGGAGTCAGGTGCAATAGGAACAGTGACTTAGCCTGGGGGGTCCGCCTGTTGACCTTAAGAGCTCACGCCCTCCCTGAAGGGGCAGCTGCTTCTAGTTTTAGCTCAGGGTCAGCAAAGTTTTTCTGTAAGATGCCAGACTGTAAATATTTTAGGCTTGGTGGGCTGTAGAGTCTCTGTTGTAATTACTCAGTTCTGTGTCAGGAAGCATCCATAAATAATATGTTAGGTAAGCAAATGGCTGTGGCTGTGTTCCAATAAAACTTTATTTATAAAAACAGGAGACCAAGGTGTTCTGAACTTTGCCAGCTCCGCTTTAGTGCAGAAGGCTGTGCCATCTTAAAAGTTTTCAAAAGGAGTTGGAAATCAGGATCGTAGTGTGAAATAGTGTGATTTTAAGATGTTGGCTCAAAAAAAAAAAAAAAAAAAAAGTTAATGCCACCTGATCCAAACAAATCCAAATGCCATCTGATCCTCTGGCCCCATTGCAACCAATCTGCAAACTCTTGGCAAGATTGGATATGGGCTTTAAGGACAAGTAGGATATGATAGCTAAACAGGAGAAATGAGGGCTTTCTAAGGAGGAACGTCAGCTGGAGAGAGGTGATGGATGTGCTGGTGGAGGGTAATTTAGGGATACGGACTCTGCAGCCAGACTGCTGGCTCTGCCCTCTACTAGCACTGAGACTTGGAAAAATTACTTCACCACCCAGGCCTGCCCCTTACCCCTGACACCCAGATTATAGGGATTAAGCAAATTATTATTCATAATACCCCTTAAACAATCCCTAGCACAGAAGACTCAGCAAAGAGATGTTGGGTTAATAACGAAAAGATGTGCTAATAGGAAATGTAAAAACAAGCTGGATGGTAAAGTTGATGTACTACTAGGAATAAGTGCCAATTATGCCATTCGTTGTGTGTTTCTCTTCACTATCTATGTTTTACAATTTGTAGCACAGCTAATGAATTCCACATTCGCAGCAACCTACCTTTGTTCTGGGCCCCACTCTACTTCTTAGCTCTGGTTACTCATTCTACAAATGTTTCTCTAGGTCCCAAGGGACCAGATAGTGTAGAGACAGGCATGAAATGTACTAACTGGGAGAAGGAAGAAAGAACTAATATTTACCAAAAGTCTCTTACATGCCAATTGCTTTATATGTTATCTCAGTTCTTACAATAATCCTGTGAAGTAAATATTAAAACCCTCTTAATGCTAAGAGTTTAGTAGCTTGTGTGAGAAACTCAAACCGTACCTTGCATCAATGTTCACACTGGTTTTGTTATAGTAGGGGTTTTCAGAATGTGTCCTGTGGAACTTAAGGTTTGGGAAAGTGATGATAAGGTTCTTGCAAGCAGAGATCTGGTCTGTCTTTATGTTGAAATCAACAGGGCCCAGAAGAGTGTCCAGTACAGAAGAGGCACCTCTTAGTTATCTATTAAATGAATCCATGGATAAATGAATGAATGCATACTTCAGACCTTCATTCTTCACCCATTTCAATCAGAACAACTCCAATTTCATCTGCTTTATCCTTTGAGGTTCCAGAGAACACATGTGAAAAAAAAAAGTTCTGCTAAAAATGCTTGGGAGCCACTGCTGTGCACACCACTGCCTCCCAAAGAATAGATATCACTGAAGCTGCCTTCTTCTTACTGTGACATTTGCAGCAAAACTCAACAAGAGACTTAGCGTCACTGCTGTCCTACTGAGAGAGGGTGTCCCCTCTAGGCCCGAGTTGAGGCCCCCATACGTGTAGCAAGTTGAAGCCCTTGAGGCCACGCTTCAGGAATCTGGAATCTTCAACTGCACAGATCCTTCTTCCAACTTCTCTTCCTAAAAGCAGATCCTAGCGTGAGATGCACACACCCCTAGGCAAGCTCTTTGTGGGGGGAATAAAAGGTTTTATAACTGAGCTGAGCATTTGGGCTAAGATGACCACATGCATGTGTCTGAGGCCATTTACAGATGGGGCAGAGCTAGGTGAGGAGAAAAGGATTGGGGCTGGAGACCTTTATTTGTACTCTTGCTCCAGGCCTCACAAATATTAGGGCTACCTCACTGGTCCCCTTTAACAGAAAAATAGGTAATACAAGGAGTGGGGCAGATTTTCTTCTTTTCACCCAACTGCAGAGATGATGCAGCACTAAGGGAACTGAGTTTTGGTGGCTGTGGTGATTGGCAGGATGTGGACAGGAGGATCTTCTTGACAGTGTAGTAGTAACTCAGATAGTCAGAAACCTGGGTTTGAAGCCCAGGACCGTGGGCCAAGTCCCAGGCTGATGATGAGCATGCGTGATCCCTTGTAGACCCGTTGTAATACTTCTTTGTTGTTGGAAGTTGGGGGAAAGGTATGCTCTGAAATAAAAAGGGCTGACATAAGGAGGCTTGCAGGTGAGCATTAATTAACCAGTAAATTGTATTTAATGATGTTAATGTGGCCACAATGGTCCATACAGGCTGATGAAGCCTGAGGATATTCAAAATCGGTTAAAGTTTATACTGACACTCTTAGCTTAATGCAGTACCAATAGTTCAGCATCTCTACCCATCAGAGTGGGCATCGCTAAAATCCAGCCCTTTTTGCAGTAATTTCCTTGAAGTATCCTTTGTAATTCTTTGGATGAGGCTTTCTAAAAATGTATTTTATTAGAGAGTCCCAAATTTGTAATTCTCTTCTCATGAGACCTGTTAATTTGATGACAGCAATAGGAAATAAAAACACTACGCTCTGTTGGTGTGAGTAGGGTGCTTATCATGAGATGGATCCAAGCGGCCAGAGAGTTGCCAGACATGTTAAAGAAGCCACTGTCCCTGACCAAGGAAGGACTTATGATTTCAGTCCCAAAGGAAGAGACTCACAAAAATTCTTCAGAAAGAAAGAAATGGCAATGGTGAAATCAAAGCAACCCAGATGGCCTATAAAGAGGCTAATTATATGGAAGACCCAGGAGCAACTCTAAAGTTTTCTCCCCAGCTGCGTGTGGAGTCTGCCAGGTAGCTAGATGCTGCCAGGCCAAACATGTCTTCCACAGGTCACCAGCAAAAGGGGTGCCACACAGTAACAAATGAGAGCTCCCCACTACATTTCTTTATGTAACAAAAGAATATTTCAGATCTTGATGGGTAAAATTCTAGATAATTTACAAACCTTCATATTATTCAATGAATAAGCATTATTATGCAGATGGCTTTTGTTGCTGTAAAGACATAATTATGGAATACCGTCCATATACATTGGTGCACATTGTAGATGTATTGTCTGATTAAGGAAAGAAAACTAATCCAGTCCATTGTGCATTTATTGTAATTTAGAGATAAATGGCAAAATTTTGATGAAAAATGTCATGTCATGTCAAAGTGTACTTCATCATCTTAGAAGTGTCAAGCTCAGTGCTCGGCTTATACTCTGAAAGAAGAGCTGTGATTGAAAAGCTCTGCTCATCCTTGTGACAGTTTGAATTCAGAGAATCCCAAAAAGAAAAAGATTATATTTTTGAACTGATCCATTCCTAGGGGTGTGAGAACTCTTGATTGGACTACATCAGTGAGGCATAACTCAGATTGAGGCACTGTCCTCTTGCTGGGTCCGATATAAATGGAGACACACAGAGAGAGACATATATGGAGAGAGAAAAGAAGCTGCCATTTTTGACCCTGCAATGTGAGAGAGAGGACTTGAGGACCACTAGCAGCCAAAGCTTAAGCAAGAAGCCCCCAAGGGGCTGGGGTCCATGGAGCAGCTCAAGGTTGAGGAGATGAGTCCAGGCTGAAGAGACAAGTCATATGCCTGATAAGCTCACAGCTGACCTCGGAAAGAAAGCAGAGCAGCCAAAACTGAAAGAGGAGGCCCTATGAGACAAGCCCCATGCCTGGCAGCCCACAGCTGAGCCCTGGGAGGTGGCAGTTTTTGGAGGGGAAGATAGGGACCTCAGCAGAGATTGGTGCCATCTTGCTTTGCCACATGGCAGGACCCTAGGATCATGAGTAGCTCACTTTGGTGAGAAAACATCTTTATTGATGCCTTGATTTGGACATTTCACAGCCTCAGAACTGTAAGCTTTTAGCCCTAATAAATTTCCCATTATAAAAGGCAACACATTTCTGGTACTTTGCATTGGCAGCCCTGTGGCAAACTAAGGCAATCCTCTAGGGCTTCATGGCAGCCTTTGTGATGCCCTCTGACAAGCATCAGGGCAGGTAGTACAGACATGGTTCACTAAGTAAGTTTGGTGATTTCAACCATATCTGCAGAGAAGCCACGTACCCCAATTCAGAGTGGAGAACAAAATAGAAGGGTGGGAAAAAGAAAAGTGGTAGTTTTCAATTTCAAAGAAATGACCCACTTAACCATGGCTGGAGTCATTAAAGGCAACGGTGTGGTATACTTCAAGGGGGACCTTGTATGATGAGCTATTTCTCGTCACACTTTTTTCTTCTTTTTAAACTGAGGAAGCTCTATCTTCCTCTGTGTTTTTACTCTTAGTTATTATTAATTGATGGGAATTTTCATATGAGTGGAAAGACTACTGTCCTTTCAGGTATTAAGCAGGCGTCAGTTTTAACTATTCCCATAGGAAGAGAGAAATATTGTTTGTGGTAGCTCTGTGTTCAAAATCATGACTCAGTTTAGAAACCTAGATGAAGAGATTTCCAGCTGGCTCTCTCACTTTTCTGGGCTCACATATTGTTATTTACTTTGTCATTTTCTGGTGTAACTACCTCATAGAACTACTGAGTTCCCTGAAGGTAGGAGGCATGTCTTATTTGTTTAATTTAGAATGTTACTATGGGGCAAAAAAATAGCTTGTTCAACACTTGGTGCTGGGAGAACTGGATATCTACATGCAAAAGAATGAAGTTGGTTGCTTACCTCACATCATATACAAAAATTCAAAATAGATTAAAGATATAAACATAAGAGCTAAAACTATAAAACTCTTAGAAGAAAGAATAGAGGTAAATTTTTATGACCTTGGATTAGATAATGGTTTCTTAACGTGACACCAAAAGGAAAATAACAAAAAAACACAATAGTTAAATTGGATATCATCAAAATTAAGAACTTTTGGGTTTCAAAGGATAACATAAAGAAAATGAAAAGACAACCCATAGAATTGGGAGAAAATATTTGCAAATCATTGATCTGATAAGGGGCTACTATCTGGTATATATAAAGAACTCTTAGGAAGCGGCTGTGGCTCAATCAGTAGGGCTCCCGTTTACCATATGGGAGGGCCCGGGTTCGGTTCCCGGGGCCTCCTGGTGAAGGCAAGCCCGCCCGCACGGCGTGGTTAGCTGACCCAGCGAGCACAAGCAGCAAGGGGGGGATAAATGAATAAATAAATAAAAATCTTTAAAAAAAATAAAAAATAAAAAAATAAAGAACTCTTAAAACTCAATAATAAAAAAGGCAAATAACATAGTTTTAAAATGGGGAAAGCATCTGAATACATATTCCCCCCAAAAAATATTTTAAAAAGTCCAGTAGGCACATGAAAAGATGCTCAACATTCTTAACCATCAGGAAAATGCAAATCAAAACCAGAATGAGATACCACTTCACATCCATTAAGTAGTGATGATGTGGACAAGTTGGAGCCCTTGTATACTGCTAGTGGGAAGGTAAAATTGTGTGCTTTCAAAAATAGTCTGACAGTTCCTAAAATAGCTAAGCATAGAGTTACCATATAATCTAGCAATTCCACTACTAGAGATACACCCAAGAGAAGTGAAAACTCATGTCCACAGCAAAACATGTGCATGAATGCATAACAACCAAAAAGTAGAAACAAGTCAAATGTCCATCAGCTGATTAATGGATAAATAAATGTTTTGTAATGAAATATTATGTAAACATATAAAGAAAGTATTGGTTAAACACTTCAACATATATGGTCTTTGAAAACATAGTACAAAATGAAAGAAGCCAGTCACAACATATTATATGATTCTATTCACATGAATAATCCAGAAAAGGTAAATCCACAGACATGTAAAGTAGATTAATGTTTACTTGGGGGAGGGAGGAATGGTGAGTGACTGCTAATGGATATGGGTTTCTTTTAGGGACAATAAAATTGATGGGTAATGATTACATAATTCTGTGAATATACTAAAAAAAGATTGAAGTATACACTTTAGTTGGTGAATTGTATGTTATAGAAATTACTCTTCAATAAAACTGTTATAAAAAATTGTTTTCTACTTGACTTACTCCACATCAGACCCTGCATCTTTGTGGATGCAAAGATGAATATGACTTTATAGATTATAGTCAACAACAGTATTGCAATGTTTTTGTAGCAAAAGCAAATAAGGTTGTACAGTAATGCTGAAGGTCAGAAGAAAAGAATACAGAGTTTGGTTTTGTGAGATGAACATGATTAAGCATTTTTTCTACTTTTTTTTTTCATTACTAAGGAGACCTTGACTCTGTCATTTAATCTGTGTTCATCTGTGAATCTTTCTGTACACTGGAGGAACAATTGAGTTTGTTGTTGGAATTAGATGAAATAAAAATGCCTGGAGAGATTTTTTTTTTAGGAGTAATGCTTCCATAACTTGTTGAGCTGCCTATTGTCTGTTACTTTATTTATTGAATTTGAAATAAAGATTGAATTTTTAAAAAGATGAAAACAACAAGGACATGCAACCAGAAGCACTCATAGGCAGATGCCTAAGGAGCAAAGATGATTAACTCTAGAGATTGGGGATGCCCTGAGAGGCCGCTCCAACTACTCAAGGTAAGTTTTGAAGAGAGAACGGGGATTTGCTGGGTGTGTGTAATGATGAAGGACAACACAGAATGAGGAAAGAACACATGCTAGGGCATGGGGATATTTTATGCATTAGATCTTGGTAAACTTACTTGTACAAAGTCATACTACAAAAGGAAAAAAAGAAGTCTCAAAAGCTCTTTTTGGGTATTTACCCTACTGCTGATGAGATTTAAGTTCAGGCCATGAGCATGGGACAGAGAGGAGGGTGGGGAAAATCACAGGCATATGGATGGAGCTTTCACTCTGGACTCGCAATATTCTAAATGCTTTGTGAGGATTAACCCTCTTCATTTGCACACAACCCTACGAGATCTGTTTTCTCTTCTCCATTTCAGAGACAAGGAGAGTGAGGCACAAAGAGGTTAAGAGACTTTCCAGAAGGCTAATGCTGCTTGTTGGCAGAGTTAGGATTCAAACCCAGGACATCGGTCTTCAAAACCTGAGCTTTCAGCCACTACTCTATTTTGTAGACACTATTCTAATTTTGTCTTCTCCATAAAATCTGGCACAAGGCATGGCACATAGTGGATCCTCAGACAAACAATTATTTAGAGCGGAGAAAACTTAGGCTTAGATTGTTAAGTACCTTCCACAAGAAGACACTACTAATTGGCAGAGCCGGGATTCAAACATAGGTAGTTGATTTCAGAATCTGAACCGCTACATTATATCACCTCTCCATGAGATTTAGTGCGTGTGGCATATATCCTCTTTGAAGTAGCCTTTGTCTTTTCTAGATGGATTTAATACTTTATCTGTATTTCCAGCATAGCATGTTCAACACTTTATTGGAATTATATAAAGCACCATCTATTTCTAGTATTTCCCCATTTTTTTGCACAGTGACTGGCACCTAGTAATTACTTAAAAATATATGTTTTGGGGAAATGAATGTGGCTCGAGCGACTGGGCTCTTGTCTACTATAGGAGGTCCAGGGTTTGATTCCTGGGGCCTCTTGGTGAAAGGCAAGCTGGCCCGAGGGGAGAGCTGGCCAATGCAGAGAGCTGGC
This sequence comes from Tolypeutes matacus, assembly GCA_026826555.1. NCBI lineage: Eukaryota > Metazoa > Chordata > Mammalia > Cingulata > Chlamyphoridae > Tolypeutes > Tolypeutes matacus. The sequence goes on from JAKSZT010053881.1 coordinate 15,004,486, forward strand.
CCACACGGAGAGCTGGTGCAAGATAACGCAACAGAAAGAGACACAGAGGAGAGACAGTAAGAGACGCAGCAGACCAAGGAGCTGAGGTGGCACAAGAGAGTGAGTGCCTCTCTCCCCCTCTGGAGGGTCCTTGTTTCAGTTTCTGATGCTCCCTAAAGAGAAGACAAGCAGACACAGAGAGCACAGGGAACAGACAGCAAGCACAAAACAATGGGGTTGTGGGTGTGGAGAAATAAATAAATTTTAAAAACTTAAAAAAAAAAAAAAATATATATATGTTTTGGTTCCCAATTATATTGCTAAATATTTCTTCATTCCATTCCCTCCTAACTCACCCCACCACTAAGACTTATTAGTCCAGGCCCCCGTAATTTCTAGCAGCATCCCGACTAGACTTTGTGTTTCCATATCCCTCATCACACCCCATGGAATGAGGTCATCTTAGTGAGTCCCTGGTCTGCACAACTGAAAGATTCTATTGTTTCCCAGATTTTAAACATGATCCAACAGTTAAAAATATATACCCAGAGGCCCAGTAATTTCATGATAATTTGTATAGCCATGCCACCCGGAATAATTATTATTTGATCATTGTAGTGCTGTATCTGCTGTTTAAAGCATGATGATGAAGAGTGCTGATTTGTAAACCCTCTTAGCTAAGTGTAAAAATGGTTGGCTTCATAGTATCATGCAAAGTATGATTTTCTTTAGTATTGTTGTACTAAGCAAGACATTAAAATTTGCATCTATGTAAGTTCCATGTGGATTTCTTTATGATCTTGAACATCTTTAAGGAAGCTATATTCTAAACTCTCTAAGATTGACTGCCATCCTTCCATTAAAGAAACTCTTGATGCTGAAATTAATAAACTTCCTTTATAAATAAATAATCCTTAAAAATACAAAGTTTAAGAGTACTTCATTTCTTTATTTTGCTCAGAATGCAATTTGGAGGCTAAAGTTTATCAACTGCCCAATGATTCAAACTGGTTAGGGACCGAGCAACTTTAGAATTTTTTGTTTGCTACAATTCTTTCAGATTTTTACTTTAATGGAGTTATGACTTATTCAAAATTTGGTTTTTAAAATCAGAGTGCTTTAATTTTGATACCTTGATGACTAATGAAGTGATGAAACTTTTTATATGTTTATTGAGCCTTCAAATATTCTTTTTTTGTATAAGGCCTACTCATATCTTTTGCCCTTTGATCCTATTGGGTGGTCTGTCTTTTTATTAATTTGGAGGAGTTGATTATGTTTTCTGGATATGAGTCCTTTTCCAGTAATATGTAATTGGAAATATATTTTCTCACTCTGTGCCTTGTCTGTTCATTCTCTTAATGGTGTCCTTTGATGAAAAGAAATTCCTAATTCTAATCAAGTCCTTTATCAAATCTTTCCTTCATGATTTGTGTTCCTCATAAGACAATTTCCCCTTTTTTCTTTTATTAAAGAAGTTGTAGATTTATAGTAAAAATTAGGCAGAAAATATAGAGTTCCCATATACCTCTCCTCCTATTTTTAACACCTTGCGTTAGTGTAGTATATTTGTTAGAATTGATGAGACAATATTATTATAATTGGATGGTTAACTATAGTCCACGGATTTCGTTAGGATTCACTGTTTGTGTTATACAGTCCTATAGATTTTTAAAAATTTTGTATTCTAGTTATGTATATATTCTTACAGATAGTTTGGGAGTACAATTGATAAGAGTTGGCAAATGGTGGGCGAGGTGGGGTGGGAGAGATTGAAGTGGGATTTTTATTTTTGACCATTCAGCATCCATTTACCCACATTTGGTAACATCAGGGACTTAAGAGAACGACAGGAGTACACAGAAGGCTTTTAGTCCTTGCAGACTGTATGAGTTTTCTCTGCTGCTGTAACAGGCATACCTTGGAGATTTTGCCAGTTCGGTTCCATACCACTGCAAGGAAGCGAATGTAACAATAAAGCAAGCCACATGAAATTTTTAGTTTCTCAGTGTATATAAAAGTTATGTTTACATTATACTGCAGTCTTTTAAGTGTGCAACAACATTATGTCTAAAAAAACAATTTATATACCTTAGTTAAAATACTTTTTTGCTAAAAAATGCTAATAATCTTCATTTGAGCCTTCAACAAGTCATAATCCTTTCGCTGGTGGAAGGTCTTTTTTTTTTTTTTAAGATTTATTTTATTTATTTATTCCTCTCCCCTCCCTCATTGTTTGCATTTGCTGTGTCTGTTTGTCTTCCTTGTTTTTCTAGGAGGCACCGGGAACCGAACTCGGGGCCTCTTATGTGGGAGGGAGGTGCCTAATTGCTTTGAGCCACCTCCACTCTCTGCTTTGTTGTGTCTCTCAAAATGTTTTCCTCCTTGTGTCTCTTGTTGTGTCATCTTGTTGAGTCAGCTTGCTGCGCCTGCCCATCACGTCAATTTGCTGTCTTGCTCATCTTCTTTAGGAGTCACCTGGAACTGAACCCGGGACCTCCCATCAATAGGCAGGAGCTCAATCACTTGAGCCACATCTGCTTCCCTGGAGGGTCTTGCCTCTATGTTCCTGGCTGCTGACTGATTAGGGTGGTGGATACTGAACATTGGGGTGGCTGTAGCAATTTCTTAAAATAAGACAACAATGAATTTTGTCACATCAATTGACTCTTCTGTAGCATATGATGCTGTTTGATAGCATTTTACCCACGTAGAACTTCTTTCAAAACTGCAGTCAATCCAGTTTTGCTGAATTGCTTTATCAACTAAGCTTATGCCATATTCTAAATCCTTTGCTGTCATTTCAACAATGTTCACAGCATCTCCACCAAAAGTAGATTCCATCTCAAGAAACCACTTTCTTTACTCATCCATAAGAAGCAACTCTTCATCCATTCAAGTTTTATCATGAGATTGAAGCAATTCAGTAACATCTTCATGTTCCACTTCTAATTCTAGTTTGCTCACTGTTTCCACCACTTCTGTAGTTACTTGCCCACTAAAATCTTGAACCCCTCAAAGTTATCCATGAGAGTTGGAATCAGCTTCTTCCAAACTCCTGTTAAAGTTGATATTTTGTCTTCCTCCCATGAATCATGAGTGTTTCTAATGGCATCTAGAAAGGTGAATTCTTCCCAAAAGGTTTTCAACTGACTTTGCCCAGATCCATCAGAGGAATCACTATTTATTGTAGCTATAGCCTTAGGAAGGCTCTTCCTTTCACTTGAACACTTAGAGGCCATTGTAGGTTAATTGGCCTAATTTCAATATTGTTGTATCTTAGGGAATAGGGAGGCTCTAGGAGAGAGGGAGAAAGAAGAAGGAATGGCCAGTTGGTAGAGCAGTCAAAACACACAGTTATCGCTTAAGTTCACTGAGTTAAATGAGTGCAGTTTGTGGTGCCCCAAAACAATTGCAAATAGTAACATCAAAGATCACTGATCACAGATCACCCTAACAGATACAATAATAATGAGTAGGTTTGAAAACACAGAATCTGTGAAGCACAAAACAACACAGTGCAATGAAAAGAGGTATGCCTGTATTCCAAGTTTAGTGGATGACTTTTAAAAAATCATTATTTTACAATTCTTGAAGTCAGGAGTCCAAAATGGTTCTCATGAACTAAAATCAAGGGGGTGGACAGGGCTGTATTCCTTTCTGGAAGCTCTAGGGGATGATCCTCTTTTTTCTCTTTTCCTTTTTCCAAACCTTCTAGAGGCTGCACAAATTCCTTGGCTCATGTCCCTCTTCATCTTCAAAACCATACAGCCTTTGACATACATACACACACACACTCTCTCTCTCTCTTTCTCTCTTTTACCTCCCTTTCCCACTTTCAGGGAACTTAGTGATTACATTCTGTCTACCTGGCTAATCCAGGATAATCTCCCTATTTTAAGCTCAGCTGATAAGCAAACAATTCAGTCAGCAAACTTAATTCACACATGCAGTGTATCATAACAACATTAAGAAGTTCCAGGAATTAGGACCTGGGCATCTGTTTGTAGGTAGGGGCAGGGGCGGGTATTCTTCTGCCTACCACACAAGTCAACAAAGACGATATAAACTCTGAGCTCCAGGGGTCACATGTAGAGACTGAAAATAAAGCCACAGAAGGTAGAACAGAACGATGAGAAACAGAGTCCTCATGATGCCATTGTTTTAATCTCTGGATCCAGTAAAACCTACAGTGAACACTACAACTGGACTTTTTAGTTATGTTAGCCAATAAAATTCTCTTTTTTTCCTAAGCCAGTTTCAGTTGGGTTTTCTGTCACTTGAAGTCAAGAATCTTGACTAATACGGGGTAGGAAAAAAATGAAAACTTAGGGAGGAAAGAGAAGGAAGAGTTCACAGTAATTCTAATGATCAATCCTGGGTGACTGGGAAAAAGGTAAAGCTATTATATATGTTGAAGGAATAGAAGCTTTTGAGCTAAGGAAGAGATAAAGTGTTAATTTTATGCATATTGATTTTGAGGACTTGTATTTGACTATTCCATAGTCCAGTAAGCACTCTGATATACAGGTTTGGAATTCTGAGAAGTGTGAACAAGAATAGGATTTGGAACTGCTAATCTTCATACTTTTATCTTTAATGAGGATGTTTGATCTATGGTGTGCTTGATTTGCTCCTTCCTTAGACTCCTATTCTGCCATCTTTAGCAGAGGAGAACAGAGAGACCCCACATTCTTATCTTTAGGAAACTTGCAACAGTTTTAAGTGTCATCTCAGAACAGTATTGTGATAGGAAGCATTGTCATTGACCGTAATTGTTGGTAAGACTTTGGAGTGTGATAGAAATTGCCCATGCTCAGAGTCTCAAAGGATAAAACAAACTGTTCCAATTTAGTTTTTTGTTCCCTCCTCTAGCTTCATATATTAGTTGAAGCCCCATCAAAACATCACAGCCTATCAAAAGGAAGAGTGAGATGCAGTCTCCCAAATGTTGATAACAGAAATGGATTATCTTCTTGCAGTTCCATCCCAAATCCTTACTTAAGCTCTGCCTACATCTTTTTACTCAAAATTTGCTCTTCTATAACAGAGGAAATAAACATCTTTGAGTTTCTTGTCCAAAGACATAACCTGAATTAAAAGGTTCTTATCTTCCACTCAGGTTCTAATACCTCCAAGAAAAAAATGCAGACTTAGCCTTTAATTTTAAGTATTTTTAAATATTTTAAATATTAATTCATTTTAAATATGAACATGCATGTATGTTTATGCACACTCATAAGTGTGTATATGTGTGTGCGTAAGTATTTAGTGTTTTATCTTTGACCAAATACCTACATTCCTAGAAGGGCAAGAAAGATGGAAAAAACAACAACAATGCTATTAATAAGCAGGTAGATCTCATTTCCAATGTAAACATATAAAAAAAAATTACTGGTTAGAGAGGATGTCTTGACCCATATGTTGATTAATGCAAATCTTCAAAAACTGCCAGCAGTATATAAACTTGAATTCATCAACAGTAGTATAATAAAGAAGACAGGGCTATAGAAAGATAGGAGCACACAGAAGTCTCTTGGTGCTTGAATTACACAGCATATGGAAAAGCACTATATAAATTCTGTAAATAAATAACCACACAGGTACATAAATCACTATGACTCACTACTACAAACTATTTACCAGTGACATAATGACTTGACTTCTTTTATGGCACAGCAGTTTATAGTGCATATTAGAAGAATAGTAGATATGGCTACAGTAAAAGATAGTGTCATTTTCTATAAATGTTCTAGATCAGTTAATGAAAGTCTAACACCCTCAAAGGACAGTCAGCCTTGCATATTTCCAATCCCGATGGGGCTAACTAATTTAAAGATGTCATCTGTCATTCAAAAAATAATTTTAGTGGAGAATTCACATTAATTAATTAAAGAGGTACCATGTTAATTAATAAAAGAGAGAGACTACATAAACCTACCAGAATCCTTAAGGGTCTGGTCCAAACTTTCACTCGGCAGGCAGTTTGCTGAATTGTGTGCATCTGTGGGCAAGGGAAAAATGTTACAGCTCTGGGTAGATAATAGTCTGTCTAATGGCTTTCCTGTAAATTGGATTAACTTCATAGGATAGAAGCAGATCAGATCCTGCCAGGTAATAAGCCCATTTCTAAGAGCAGTACCTTAACCCTTTCAGATAATTGTTATTGCCTGATTCCTCCAGGTCATTTACTGGTAACTTTAAGACCATGAAAAACTGAAAAATGCATCTCTAAATATCCAGATTATGGCAAAATTCAGAAAACTCACTTAGCAAAATGATCTGGCAGAAAGGGAATTGCCTGAAAGCCAAATTGGCTGAGCTTCGTTTCCAAATATGGTACCAATTAAGCATGTCATTTTAAGTAAGTTTTTTGCTATGTATTTTTATTTACCTTTCTACTTTAAAAAAAAAATAGAAACAATAGTCTGTTCTACTCAGCTCAGAGAATTGAGAGGATAAAATGAGATCACATATGCCTAAAGGCTGAAAAATGGTTAAATATGTAATAAACATGTTAGAGTTTATTACTGGGATCTTTCATTTTTGTCAGAATTAGTTATCCTATATTCCTTAAAAATTTTTTTAAAACATTGATTTTCCGACTGCATGGAAAATCTTTTCAGATTGCTACACAAAATGAATGTTAACGTAGGAAGTCAAGCAAATGGTTACTACTATAACAATCTGATTTTCTGTCTAGCCCTTCATTTCTTTAAACTGTATTTGAGATTTTTATGCCCATGTATAATAGTAACAGTAATTATATCTAAATTATTGAGTGCAGGGCTATTATCTTCTTCATTTTCTAGATGAGGAAATTGAGCTTCAGCAGGTCTAGTAAACTTATCCAAGTTCATACACTGAGCAAGTGGCAGATTCAGGTTGAATATCCCATATATATAAGATTAATCACCATTTTCATAATATTAAGAGATTTTGAGAGGCTCTAGCAAAGATAGGGAACATGCATTTTGGGCCATATAGTGGGTGGATGGAGCACAGAATTTAACACTGACTTTGCCCTGTATAATGTGTAGCCTTGGGAAAATCAAACAGACTCCTCAAGTCTTAGCTTTTCCTCTGCCTGATTGAATTACTGGGTGGTTAAATGAAATTGTGTATGTGAAGCACCTGGCTAATAGGAGGTAATCTATACGTATTGCTTCTTCTTATCAATGACAACCTGAAGTTCCTGTCAATGTTTTATTCACATCTGATTTTGGCTTTTTTTTTTTTTTTTTTTTTTGGTAATAGTTTTAAAAACAATGCTAGAAGAATTTGTTCTGCATTTTAAAAATGTGTAGTTTATACAAACATTCTTAGTATCCATAAGGAATTTTTGTCCCCTTATTACACAAAGCCAACATGAATCTTAAAGTTATATTTATTGTAGAGTCAAAGCTCTTACATGAGTTTCAGTATAAAATAAATCTTAGTTTGCCTCATAAAAAGTATTAGATAACATCCTATCTATGTGTATTTTTATTACCGAAATTCTTGATTTATTAAAAAGTATAACCTGATTGGAAATGGTCTGGTATAAACACTTGTTTTTTTAAAAAAATGAACACATCTTAAAGATTTTATTTAACTTGTTATTAATAAGGGAAACCATTAAAATGTTACCAGTTCTGTTATAAATATTTTGATCTTAAAATAATGATATACAAGAAAAGGGACCTAAGGATAGTTGTATTAAAGCATTTCTTTGTTTCCTAAAGTATTTCATTATAGGGTGTTTTTAAATAAGAAAGTTACGTAGTTACGTAAGATCTTAATATTAGGAGAAGCTGATACACAGGAACTCTCTGTACTAGCTTTGTAACTTTTCTATTAATCTAAAATTACCGCGGAATAAAAAATTAAAAAAAAAGAAACAGTCATTGAATACATACTCAACGTGATACACTTTAGATTAATCTGCATTATCTCGTTTTATCCTCACAATAACCTTAGGAAGTAGAAACTGTTTAAATACCAATTTTATAGATTAGGAAGTTGAAATTTGGTTGTCTAAGGTCACAAGCAATTAAGAAATAACCAGGTATTAAATTCCAATGACTTTGCTTATCCTTCATGCAATAAGCAATTTTGCCTTAAATGAGTTACAATAAACATGGGAAATAAAGGAGAAAAAGAAATCTTGCTATTGGGAGGAAACAGAAAGATCTGAAGAAAGTTCCTAAGGGGTTAATATTTGTAAAGTATTTAGAACAGTACTTGGCAAGTAGTATGAAGTCAATAGATATTTTTTATTATTACTGTTGTCATTTTACATGGGTGTGGGTGCAGCACTGAGAAGATATGGAGTTTGCTTGGACAACAGCGAATAGCACAAGTTTGGTTAGAGGCCAGTGGTGTGTAAGAGACATGAGGTTGGAACAGTAGTGGGGAGCCATAGTAAATGGGTCTTGACTTCTATGTTATGGAGACTATATTTAATTTGTTAACAAATGGAGGAATCTTTAGGATTTTTATGATGGTGGAGGAACCCGATGGGGTGTTCATGTTGGCAAGCAGTCTAAGATATTGCTGCAGAAGTGGGGGTGGGTGGAGCCCGTAGTCTGGAAGGCCACTTAGGAAAATATTCTTAGGCCTGGACAATACATAATGGAGGAACAAACCATTGTATGCTTCCATTTGTGCAATGGAAAGCTGGAGAAAGACTTGGGAAATCTTTTTCAAGGTATAATCATTAGACATGGATAACTGGCAGATTTGAGCAGGGAGGTTAAAGAGTAAGAAGAATAATGTTTTTATTTTGGAACTGTTGGGTTTGAGATATCTAAACACAGCAAGTGGTCAGGTACGAATTGAATACCAAGTTGGATGTCTTTTATAGATGTCTGCATCATCTGTAGAAAAGGGATGATTGCAGCTACCAGAGTTGGAGAGGGAAGAAATCTCAAAGAACACTTTGGCAATTGTTTCTAGTCCACAGTTCCTATAGATTTTACATTTCGCCTTTTACTACTCTACCTCAATTTTCCCATTTAGTCATTTGAATAGATCGGGCTCTTTACAATCTCAGGGTCTTTGCACTTCCTATTCCCACTTCTGGAACATATTTTTATTCTCCTTCCCATCCATCAGGATCCCTCTGCTTACCCTATAAAGAATAAATGCACTCCTCATTTTGTTGTTTCTGCACATCACTTACCATAATTTATTTATTTCCTTGTTTTCTTTTAAATTCTCCAATGAGATATAAGCTCAGTAAGGCAGTAACTGTGTCTAACTTGTTCATAGTTGAATCACCAGCAACTAGTAAATGCTTGGCATGGGGCAGGTACTTAATAAATATTTTTGAATGGATGAATGAACAAAATGCTAATTCTGATACCCTGAGGGATTTTGACATGATCCAAACCCCTCTCTCTCTGTTTTACCTACCACCACATCTTCCCTTTGCCCTAGCTAATTCCTAGCTATTGTAGTTTTCTGACATCCAGGATTTCACACCTCTCTGATTCCCTTCCTGTTTTCACTGTTTGAAATGTCCTTCTTTTGTTACCTATTTAGGAAATGTTTTTATGAGTGCAAAACTTGGCTTAATTATCATCTTGTCAAAAGAATATGCTGTAGATGTCTCTTGAATACTGTTTTGCAAGCACTTACCACATGTACTGGAATTCTCTAGATTGCAAGCTCATCCAAGTGAGGGAATGTGCATGATTTGAGTTCATCCCTTTAATAGCGCAGTGCTGGGTACATGGTATTCGTTTGATAAAAATTGGTTGAATGAATGAATGGCTGGATGACTGAAAGGGGAACAGCAGGATGTTATATTGGACAGAACCAAGGGGACTTAGAAAACCTCCTAATTAGCTACGTGACCTTGAAAAATTTACTTAGACTCTTCAAGCATCTATGCCCTTATTTGTAAAATGGGAGAAACCAATAGTACCTACCTTGATCATGGCAATTTTCAAAGGAGATAACATATGTAGAACATTTAGTACAGTTTCTTAAAGAAAACACTCATTAAATGTTTTCCCTTGGCACTCTTAGGTTAGGCCCTATGTTCAAACTCACATATGGAGGTGAGTTGCTGTGAGAATGTGTGTTAGGTCTCAATGCTTGTGGGATCTTGCTGGATGGAATAATGTGATTTTCATTCTTCCTTTATTCTGAATCTCTTTGCAATCCTTACATGTAAAACTGAATTAAGTTTACTATAAACAGCATGGATAAGAAAAGCTTCTTAATGCAAAGCAGAAAATGAATACAACAAAAAAATTTGTGTGAGGAGCAAACTAATGTAAAATCATGGGCTGCTATGGCCTAACTCAGGACCTGGCTACTCTTCAGTTCCTGAAAATAGTTTCAGAAAAGAGAAAAAGCACTGTGTCCATTCTTTCTGTATCTGTGAGCTTTTATCAGAAGAGGCTGCAAAGATCATAAACAGCTTTTTTCTTTCATCTCTACGAAGAGTATTTCTGCTTGGTGGTCAGTGTCTTCAAGAGTACTCAGGCTAGATACACAGGATGCCTTTTCATAATATTCCCAAAGGGCTAATGAATTCCCAAAGTAAAAAACACTCATTAGATTAAGGAAAGGGTAATGTACTATGATGGCATCCACACAGCACTGGCAAATTTCTTTTCTTGACAACCTGAACTTGTTGCTAAGCTGCTACCAATTCCCAAAAAGTTCTAGTTCTAGTGCCTCCACTGTAATAAGAAGGAAGAGGGGCCAGTTTAATGAGTCCCTAATATTTCCAAACTACCTAAGAAATAATATTAAATGACTCATAGTGGAGATGGCATCTGCAAGGTAGGCACACTACCATTTCCCAGTTGTCTCTGCCCGTGGACCACTGCAAGAACCCTTGGCCCAGTGAAATACATATTTTGTCAAAGTAGAATGCAATTTAGTACAGAAATCTGGGTAAAAGGGACAAGAAGTGAAACATTTGGAAAACTACACTATCAACACCCTCATTAGATTTGAACTGGCATTATTTATACATTTGGATGGGATTCCCTGTAGAACTAACACAAAACTGCTCCACCTCAAAATCTAAGTGGTTGCAAAAGAGGCTGCAAAAGACCATGTTGTTTAAAGTGCTCTATGAAATTTTATTTGATATCCAGTAATACAGATTTTGTGGTAAATGTGTATTTCTAAAAGTGCATAATCAACATTCTATTTATGTAATTCTTATATTTGTCATAGAAATTTGACACAGATTGTCCCTTACAGATTTACTACATAGACTCATATTAAAATACATCATGAAGAAAGAAATGAATTTATATGACACTATTTATTAATTACGAAAATAGAAAAATGTTACTTAGCAATAACAGAAAAAATATATTTGCTATATTCCATGACTTTTAAAATTAAACATAATTACCAAAGTAAAGAATAATCAAACTGGTTTTGTTCACTTAATATATATTACTGATACTGTATTTTTCATCTTTGAATAATTAAGCATATGACCCATTGTATAATTTGGGTTTTGCTGCTGCAATCATGAAGGTTACTGTTAAACACAAACAGAGCAGATCTTGCACAGCAGAAGAGTGGCTTTATGGAGAGTGCCATCCTCACATCTTACTTTGTTAGGAACATAGTTTCAATATTTAAAGAAGAATGTCATGTTGATTCATTGCTGAAGTGTTTGGACACCTGTCTCAGGCATGAGTGGTGATGAGCACAGAATGATATGAATGGTTAGTAAATACTCTCACTTTAAAGATCTAGCACAAAAAAAGAAATATCAGCTAAGGATCCTTAAAAAAGTTTTTATAAATCCTCTGTTATGCTTTCTTTTCCTGCTTTAGTAAAAACGATTTGCCTCTCTTCATTTGTGCCTTATGGAGGCAATACATTTTCTTAGAAACAGTGTTAAAATTAAATGTAATTTTTAATTATAAAATGTTTTCTTGGAAACATTTTCTTGTATATTATGGTGTACTTTGTTCCAAAATTCTTAATTTCACTTACAATTAGATATCAAAGCAGAACATAGCATAAAGCGATTAGAAAATTGTTGTATTGATGGCCACAAAAAGTTAAGTATTTTCCACAATGGACAACTGATGGTGGACACTCAATTAATTGCCTCACAATTATTTAACAACTGTCCCCAAAAAGAGTGATTATAGTTTATGACTACTAACTGAATGGCCAACAGCATCATATAATTTTTATTTAGAAATGTATTTAGAAATTGTGTACATATATTTTTTTATTTAGAAAGAACTTAATGATCACAATTAGAGAAGATCAGTCTATGTAGGTGACATCAAAGTTCACAGCAACTGTTTCACGAATCCCCTTAACGCACCAGATTCACAGTTAAAGGTAAGCCTCTCTTTGGTTCATAAGGTGTTGTCCTGGTAACCATTTTGATGCAGTCGATAATAGGGCAGACGCTGAGACACAGAGTACAGCCTGTGCAAGCGTCAGTAATGGTGGGCAGGTGGGTTTCTGGGTCAAACTGTATAGCCTGCAAACAGAAATAAAGGGTATTAATGTCACTGCCCACAAAGGTCAAGACTGTCCCCGTTTTAACATCACCAGTTTGTCTACTGCAGTAGAGCGGCACTTTTAGACAACTACACCCAGCACTGCGGTGCAACTATAGCAACAGTTGAGCTGCTAGAGGACAGGGGAGAAAACAAAGAAAGAAAGAAAAGAAATCCTTTTAAATTAGAAACACCATGTTTAAAATCCCTTAGAGGTATTTTCCTTCATTGTGTGAGGACAATATTTCATAACATAGTCATGCTCTAGTTTTCTTTGTTCCGAGCAGAGCTCAGGTCTTTCTGGCCCTAAGAGGGTGGGCTGTTTTCTATCTGCGGATGGCAAGGGTGCGATCACACATTGCCCCCCCTCCCTCCTCACACTCCTTGTTCTCATCAGCGGAAAAATGTCCCTGTCAGTGGGGCAATGTATGCATTCGTTTGGATTTCAAACAATGCATGTAGGTTTTAGAAGAAAGCAGTAAAAGGAATTCACTTAAGAGCCAGCTTTGAGTTTTACGGATTTCCAAACCAATTCTAGGCATTGTCCTAACATGAAGTAAAAATAACCACTGAAGGGAGAGCCAGGAAGCCTGGCTTCCAGTCCCAGCCCTGGCACTAGTCAGCTGTGAGAACCAGTGCAAGGTTTTGGAAAATTTTGATAATTTCTTTTTCTTTTCTTTTCTTTTTTTAAACATGAAGCAAACTATATTAAACAATAAAAGTACCCAGTGTGAAATTTAGGATTGAAATTTTTATTTAAAGAAAGAATGATTATTTGCCTGTTAAAGAGAAGCCTTTCAGCCGTGGGAACAATGTGAAACCCTAAGTGGCAGCTACAGGATTTCTATGGAGGAGGCAGCTTGGTCCAGGGCAGGTGGGGGTGGGGGTGGGGAGAGGCCGTTGGGGACTTGCCTGGCAGTTCCAACAGCAGAACGAGAGAGATTTACTCAGATTGTTTACTGATTTCAAGTGACTAAATGGGGGTGTTAAGGGAAATTATGAGGGACTTTAAGTCTCCCTTCTCTTCCACAGCTACTCCTTGAAGCCAAGTCTGAAATCTTACATTTTCAAATGACTTTTTATTTTGATTTTTTTCTTGTGCCACATATTGTGTTATAATTCCATTCAAAATAAAAATAGTTTTAGTTAAATTCCCCCCAGTGAATTCTGTATAGTTCTGTAAAATTTTTTCCCACTTTTACAAACATAAAGAGAAAATGGTATTATCGGAGTACATCACGTTAGACTGCTTAACTAACTAAAAAAAAAAAAGTCTCATCTTTAAGGAAACAGCCATATTTTATTTGAACAAGAAATGTGGCTATAACAAACTATATGAAAATGTGTCCATGTAAAAACATGGTTACTATATTTCAGATTGCTGTTTGGATGGGTAAAATCTATTTCTCCTCCTCCTGTAAACAGAAACTCAATGAAGTAATTGGAAAAACTAAAATAATACTCTGTCTTAGAAATCTTATGCTTTGGAAATTTACAAACATACAAAATTTTGCTTTCAGTCAAACACTTTGATTTTTTTTTCTATTTTTTTGAGACAAGAGTCAAAATAAGACTTTCTAAATAATTTTAATGCATAATTATGATTTTTCATTAATCATTTTTACTTAAGTTGTACCAAGGCTAGAATTTCAAGGTGGATGTCATAACTTCCAAGATTCTATACATTAGAACCCTGATGCTATGATTTTAGTTATAGGATTTTGACTTATCTGATTGGTTAATTAGAGGGAAAATGAAACTAAAGGGAATATAATATGATTATCATTTTCAAAATAACTGTTAGAGATACTTTTCTAAAATAAAAGTAATAGATTAGGTAAAAATTGGGAGAAGCACTAATGCCAAATTAAAATAAGGAGAAAGAGAGTTTTAAAATTAAAATATGCCTGTCATATCTCTATTTGGAAGTCATGAGACTGCAAATTCCCACCAAGAGTAACTTGGGACCTGCTCTCCTCCCTCACCCCTTCCCCGGTTGAAGAAAGTGAATACATTTCACATTTTTAGGTGCAGCATTTTGTTTATCTATAAAATTCCATTGATCATTTCCTAATGCAATCTTGTTTTATTATGAATCTTTATAGGTCAAAAGTTTAAGTAATGAAAATATTCTGTAGATTTGATAACTTTTAATGTGAACTTCTATTTTGCTTCCTCCAAACTCCATATCTGAAAAAAGTTCTCTTACTTTCACAACAAACCAGGCTTTTGAGGAAATCTTATTTTTAAAGGCATTGTTATGCTCATTTTTCATTAATTTCTAAACTTAATCCTGTTCAAGGTCATAATCACGTCAAACTCTATTAAATACCACAGGTTATAAATATATGGGCACTAACTGAAGAAGCAAGCTGAAAATCTGTTTAATGTGTTGAGAAAGAGATGTTCATAGAATGTGTTTTCAAGAAGATAGACCACACTGAAGAGAAATGTGTGCCCACTTTTTCTTTTTTTCTAGCTGAGGGTTGAGGAGGTATGGGAAGAATGAATCTATGGCTCATTTCATGTGGCAAAATTAAACCTTTTTCACTTTTCTAGCTCGAAAGGTTTCCTAGGACCAACCTGCATTACTAGTTGGTAGGAAAGTAATATACAACCTTTACTGCAGAATCCCAAAAAATTTATTTTTTATTCAAATTTTATTTCAAATTGAAAAAAAATAAAATAACAGAAAGTGGCAGCTCAACAAGTTATGGAAACATTATTCTTAAAAAGTTCTGTCCGACACTTTTATCTCATCTAATTCCAACACAAGTCCAATAAATATTGAATGAAAGAGAATTTTTTCACAGGAAGAATCAAGTCATTACAGGGTAATTGGCAATAAATGATAATTATTTTCCCTTCCATCTTGAAACATAATGCTTTCTTTCTTTTTTTTTTTTTTTAAAGATTTTATTTATTTATTTATTCATTTATCGCCCCCCTGCTGCTCGTGCTCGCTGGGTCAGCCAACCACACCATGCGGGCGGGCCTGCCTTCACCAGGAGGCCCTGGGAACCGAACCCAGGGCCTCCTATATGGTAAACGGGAGCTCTACTGATTGAGCCACAGCCGCTTCCCTATAATGCTTTCTTAATGTCCATAATTATGGGCATTTCTCCTTTAGGTTTGAATTCTCCTTCCAGTTTTATGGGTGATGAAATGATATCTGCACATTGAAGAGTGGTATAATTAGTTTCTTCAGTTATTGTTTTCCTCAAAAAAATACTATGCTTTGAGAGTGTGAGGACAGAAAGATATGTCTGAAGATCTATATTTGGCACATCTGTTTTGAATCACACACTTAGCAACAGAAGATACTTTCTGCCACAAAAACCAGAAACCTGCCTCACAGAGTCCTTGTGCTAATTACAGCAGGATTCCTACCTGGTAACCAGAGTCATTACATGTCATGTAGCATTTACCACAGTTGATACACATTTCTTTATCGATCAAAGCCACAACTTGTTCTAGGATGCTAAGTTCACCAAATGTTCCAATGTACTGCAGTGCTTTTCCAATTACATCCTGAAAGAGAGAAACTGAATTTCTTAGAGTGTTCCTTTTTAAAACATTACAATATAATGAATACTAGTCCAAATTTCCTCATTTTTATGTAATATTGCATTATGTGAAATCAGGAGGCTTTGAATGTAGTTGCCACTGATACATTTTTCATATTTATAACTAAATATTTCTGTCCCCAGAAAGATGGTCAATATACATACCTGGCTTAGAAATACAAAACATAATTAACTGCATTTAGTAGATTTTCTACTGATTAATCTAAAATAGTGTTTCTGTGGAACAGAAGAGATGACACCTTTTTCAGTTGTCACGGCTTACTTTATCCCAATTTTGGACCCTGAAGGATCCCCCCCCCAAAAAAAAAAATGTGGTAAAAGGTAATGCAGTTTTACTAGAAAACTTTTGATTGCTAGGAATGAGGGGAATGGATACAAGTATGAATGCTATGCATTTTTATCACTGCATTTGGATTCTAGATTTCATTTAGAAAGTGCTCTAGCAGAATAACTACTTATGGTGTATTGAAGAGTATATTTCATTATTAAAACATTATAATTTATGTTAATTAATTAGGTTGATTTAATAGTTAAATCAGAAGCTCTTTTCATTTTAAAGAACTAGGATTTTCTTCATTCACCACTGAAGACTTTTCATGTGGTTACACATTGCTTTGTTCTTCATATTAATTGGAAGTGTGCTTAATATGTGAAGCACAGATGCTGTTTCATCAACAGTAGGAAACACTTTGTTTCATAAAATAAAACAGAAGAATGTAACAATGTTTGTCAAATTAGTATGCTGTCAAGATTTTCTGCTTTTGTTTGTAACTTAAAAAAAAAAAAAGAACCTTCTGTTTGGATTCAAGGTCCATGTTCAGGGAGGCTTGTTGCTTACCTAATGGCATCTTTCCATATTCTCTTTGGTATTTTACTTTTTGCTCTTCTTTTTTACGACCTTGATTACCCTTCTTTAACTTTTTTCTACTTGAGCTCTAAATGACAATATGCTCATGACCATGAGCTTTCAAACGGAAAAGAGGTTTATATTATTGTATATAGTGTATTTGTATATCTCAGATGATAGAAAACTTATAGTACTATTTTTGCTATTTTCTTTTTAATGTGTTGAACTATAATGCAGTCTACAGGTAGGCACCTAATGTCCAAGTAAATATCACCATCTTGAATTGCTGCCACAAACTCAAGAACTACATTTATCAGCTGTATGGTGGGCACTTTCACTAGAAATAAGTACATTGAATACACCACTCACTAAACTGATAATCACCAACAAGAAACTGGCTCTTCTTTCTAATTTTCTTAGTTTTATGAATAATCATTGAGGCCTGAAATTTCAGTCATGTTTGATTCCAAATTCTCCCCATTGCAATATTTTATCTTTGCTAAATCTTCTGATTCTGGATCTGCACTATCTTTTGAATCCTCTTTCCACATGTGGTGGCTTGGAGCTATTTACCTCAGAAAAACATGTTTTAATCTTTTCCTGTGGGTGTGAACCCATTGTAAGTAGGACCTTTTGATGAGGTTACTTCCATTAAGGTGTAGCCCAGCTGAATCAGGATGGGTCTTTAATCCTATTACTGATGTGCTTTATAAGCAGAATGAAATTCAGAAATATATAGAGAAAGGCACAGAGGGAAAAGCCAAAGTTGGAAGTTAATGGCACCTGGGAAAGAAAGAGGACACTGCCATGTGCATTGTCATATGACGGAAAAGCCAAGGACCAAGGATCGCTGGCAGCCAGCCCCAGAATGCCAGTCTTTTGGGAGAAAGCATCACATTGATATGACTTGATTTGGGACTCTTTCTAGCCTCAAAACCATGAGCCAATAAATTCTTTTTGTTGACATCAACCCATTATATGGTATTTGCTTTAGCAGCCAGGAAACTAAAATGCCATGTCTACCACCACCTTTAAACATTATTAATTGTTTTCCTATCACTATTCATGCAGCTTCAAGAGCCTACTTGGTAAGTCTCATCCCCATGGCATTCTTCCTTTCCCACTGTACCCGACACAATGTTGTCATCTTAATCTAGGCACTAAGGCACTACCTTACCCCAAATCTATTGAATTAAATACAGTCCCACCATCTTGGCATTTAAGGCTTTCTACCAAGATGACTTTTTCAATCTTATTGCTCACTTCCTAACACCATATGCTTCAGTTACACTAGGAACATACTCTAAACTGATCACACTTTCTAAGTGACTCTTTTGGGGTTTAGTTTTATGTTGGAAAACCCTCTGTCTGGAATACCCTTCCTTAAATCTTTGCTTTTAAAAATCTTTGATCCTTCAAAGATATCTCCAATGCTACTACTTCATTAAGATTTTCTCAACACTTCCTTCCCCTTTCCTAATCAAATGTCAAGATGTGATCTCTTTCTCTCTTTCCGTCCCTTGTCCCCTGTTCTTTCTTCCCCTCCTCTCCCTCTCCTCCTCCCTTTTTCCTTTTTATTTTGAGATGGCTTATAGTATTTTGCCTGTATCATTTATAAACAAGAAATGATAACATAACTTTTGAGTCTTTACTATGTATCAGGTCACTGCTATAATTTGTAAACATTTTCACATTTAAATCTCATCCTTACTGATGAGGTAACTGAGAGTCAAGTACAAAATAAGTAAATGATGAAGCAAGGATACAGTGCTGCCTGACTTTAATGATCATATACTCTGTTATACTGACTCATTCATTGTTACTGCTCTATTTATCAAATTCTATTTCATTCTATTATAGGTATTTTCTATCTGTTTATTTTATATTGCAGTCTCTCAGTAGGCTTTATTCATCTTTGTACTTCCAGTATACATTGTTCTTGTAGATCACTGAAACATAATGGGTATTCAAATATTTGTTAAAATAAACATGTTTCTTATTTATCTAGGTACTTAACATACAGTATAATACTAGATACATAATTGGATGGGGAAATAGTTACTTGTAACTATTAAGCATTATTATCCATTAATATGAGATTCAGAAATGGATTTGAGCACTTCTTCACATAAAAAAATAATCATAGGCAAAATATCTGAATATGTTTAACATTTTCTAATAATATTTGAAGATGGTAAACATATGTGGTCACTACCTGGCTCTAAAAGGCTATTTATATGTGATAGAAAATCATTTTTCAATCCAGTAAATAAATTAGTCAAAGCAATTGTTGCACTGAATCAAATCATGGCTTGACTGAAATCACCAGTCAATATTCAAAAGATGATTAAACAGGAAACTCCCTAAACAGTCATCAAGCTTCAAAAGAAACAATGTACATTTTAAGAGATTTTGTTATAGGAAGCAAGTCCACATTTGAGTACATTAAGTAAGCCTTTTCCCCTAGATTGTTGTTATTTATTAGAACATTATTTAATGTGAAACTAAATTAAACAAGGTGCTTGGAGCCTCTAGAAGTTATTAGCAACATGGTGTTAAAAAGCCACCCCTCATTCATCATAGATCTTTAAGAAAATTATATTTGTTTTTACCTGGGAGAGGATAAAATAATGACAACTCTTTTATTTCGGGAAAGAGTATCAGAGAAAATGAATTATTGTTCTATGTGGCTGGAAATGTGGACACTTGTTTAAACCCCAAAGCCTCCAGACAGTACTACCAGCTTATGAATGCCCTTGAGTATGTGTCCTGTAACTTGGAGTTAACTGAAATATGCATAGCATCAGTACGGCACATAAGCTAGTCTCGTCCCACTTGGATGCACATCTGTGGAGATTAGGGAAACCTACGTTCATTAGCCCAAGTAGGGTGTGATGTATAAAGGTCAGCAATCTACTGTAGCCATTCTTGATTAGCAGAAATGTTTATGTGTGAATGTGTGCCTGGATAAAGCTATGCTAAATCCTTTAAATTTTAGATGATACATTTGATTTAAATAAAGGTGTTCACCAAATTAACATTATGAAGGACCACAGATTCCTAAATCCCCTATTTGTCACTTGATTACTTGTACAAGATAATAAAACTATTTTAAAAAGATAAACCTGCCAATATTTCTGGCTGATATAAAAAGTTTAGGGCCAAAAAGTGAGGAAACAGAGGCCCCAAATTCCATCTTTGATATATAATAATTTATTATGGCTAATACGAACTTGCTAGTTTGGACCCATTTTAATAATCAATTTTAGTAGTTTTGATTTGCAATTGTTATCTGGCATGTTAACTTTTCTTTACAGCTTCAAGTCTTCCTATATGTTTGATTAGCATACTTTCTATGATTCTTGTAAATAAATGCCTTTCAAAGGGCAGGAACCAAGGACACTGCACAGCTAGAAATCACTGTAACTCCTTCCAGGCTAAATGGGATCCAGGATTTTAAATTACCTGGGTGTAGCTGTTCATTCACTTACTAATCTGCTTATCTGTAACATTATCAATGACAAATGTCCTTATCTTTTTTTTTTTTTTTTGTCCTTATCTTTTTACACTATGTTTACCACTTGCCTAATAAATCTATCTATTAAGAAATGAGATAATTTGGTTTGTTCTCATTAAATTTTTGCTGGCTCTTACTAACTTCTTCCTTTATAAGTGTCCTCCAGTAAAAAATTTAATGATCTTTGTAGAATTTCAACCAGGTTAAGCCTCAAGCTTTCTGGTTTGTTTCTCTCTTTTCCCCATTTTCCCTACCACATGTACATTTTCCTTCTCTAAAAAACCTGGGGCAATATTTATTTTTCAGCATTGTTGTACAGCAATCTCATTCAAAAATATTTTTGAAAGTATGAGAATGCAGTTCCTTTTTGATATCCTGTCTGAGCTAGGAGTTAGGGAGGGGGCCTATACAGTTTTAAAAAAGGAGGCTTTGAGTTTAAATTCAGTGGAACTCTGATAACTGAGGACTCAGCTTCAGTATACTGAGTTGGGAGAACAGAGACAAACCATGATCCAGTAAATGAAGTAGTAGATTGGTTGGAGGGGTGATAGAAGACCGAAGAGATAGGATAGGAGCAAATGAAAATCGGTAAATTGAGGTGGGTGGGGGAGGGGAGGGTGGGGAAAACTTAATTGTGAAAGAGAAAGACAGGTGGTTGAAGTTTGGGTGTGACCAAGGTTGGTTCAGTATAAGATCTGTGGCCCTGGTGATTGCATTCTTTTTATGTGGGGTGGGTTTAGGTATTAAAGTAGCAAATTCCAATTTCTTGCCAGGTACTTTGGATTTAAATTCATTTAATGAATTACTAGATCCTTATCTATGTTAGACTTCAACTCTCAAATGTGTTTTCCCTACCCTTTTCAGTTCTAACTGCATTCTCTTTGGGAATGATAGCAAATATAATAGGAGTTGAATAGTTCTTTGCTGTAATTGTAACTTAACAGTATACCATCTGCTCTAAGTGGTGGGTATGTTTTTCTCCTTTTTATTTTTAATAGACAAAAACATATTTCCTTTTTTTCTTACATTTTTTTTTTTTTTCCAAATTCAGATCATTTAAGGCTTTGGCACTCCTGACCTTTTCTTAAATCTTGAGGTACTTTTGTGTTCATCTTTGGTAATGTGATCTGTCTTTTTTTCATAGAACTACTAAACACTGAGTTATCTAAATGCTTAATCCTTTCCTCCCTCCTTGAGATACTGAGGCATTATATCAAGTTTCTATTTGGTACCTTCTCATTCTTGATTCATCTTTATGTTAGAGTCTCTAAGGGATTGTATCTATTATTTTTTCTAAACTTCCTGAAATTAGATGTACTAAAGGTGGTATACTTGTATATCTGAGCTCAGACTTCCTTTCTTTGGCCTAATGAACTCTAAGTTGATATAAAATGGTTAATTTCCTTCAAGATTCCTTTAGCTGCCATTTTTCCCCCACCAAACAGAGTTTTATAAGGAGCCAGAAATAAGCCAAGTTCAGCAAAACCTCTCATTGCTTCTATCTCTTTTGTGAGATTAAATTTCTAACAAGGCAATTCAGTAACCTTTCAGATGCTTTGCCTTTTGTGAGGTAGGATTTTCATCTGAAGGCTGAAATGGCTTACATCGCTCCTCTATCTTGCCTTTCCATATTAACCATCTGGTTTTGAGGTCTCTGATGTAGTCCTAGAATAACATTTCTGTTTTCCTCTCACTTCACTCTCATGCAGCAGCTTCTTCCACCCTCAGGACTGTGGAATTCCATGCATATGGATAAGTTTTTGACAGATACTGCCCCTCCCCCAGCCTTTCAATTATACCTATTTATCCCAGATAAGATAAACCTTTCCACTGGAATTCCAGTAGGAACCACATCTCCACAAATCTCTCAAAGACATAAGAGATTATGTTTATCAAATTCTGTTCGTGTTTTTAAAGTTCAGTTTCATTATTTTTCATCTGCCATTTGTTGATATATAGACAACTGAAGATATTAACGTTGACCCCAGCCCATTTCTCTTGTATCTCCTGAAAGTCATTGGGCAAGTCCTCCTCTATTTTTCTTTCTGTGCCATCCCTTTTATGCTTCATCCTATCTAATATGGTCTTATAGTTTTATCTGAGTACTTTCCTCCTTCCTCTCACAACTCAAAAGAAATAAT
The DNA here is from genome assembly GCA_026826555.1 of Tolypeutes matacus. Lineage (NCBI taxonomy): Eukaryota > Metazoa > Chordata > Mammalia > Cingulata > Chlamyphoridae > Tolypeutes > Tolypeutes matacus. The sequence continues at coordinate 15,027,042 of JAKSZT010053881.1, forward strand.
AAACCACTCGATCAGGCTGACTGGGCTCCTGCCGATGCCGTCTTGCCATCTTATGGGATGCAGTCCATCTCTTACTAAACGCAGCAGATAGAAGAGATGGAAACATCACTAGTGCCCCTAAAACATTCATTTTCCTACCCAGAAATTCAAAGATGTTAGAGATACATTCCAGGTTTCAAAAAGAGAATGAAAATTCATTCTCATATATATCAACAGAAGTAGGAGCATTCGGTGGACTTTATAAGTCTTGGCAGACTCTCAAGTCTCTGTTATATGCTGCTTGGGAATAAAACATGCTTCTTACTTAGCAGGGCCAAATGTGCACATTGTCACTTCAGTTCTCCAGGGTGAGGAAACAAAGCTGCCTCTTTCGGAGGCAGTACCTGGTTTCTTTATCTAGCATGGGTGAACCTGTGGAAGGTGTCAAGAACTTCTTCAGAAGGTCCCAGTTCATCTTCCAAAAGGAGACCCTCATATTTATTGAATGGGACCAGGTCTTTTTATCTTATCTCATTTTTTTTCTCTTCAGCCTTCCAGCATTGTCTTTTAAAGATTTTATTTATTTATTCATTTATCCCCCCCTTGCTGCTTGTGTTCGCTGGGTCAGCTAACCACGCCATGTGGGCGGGCTTGCCTTCACCAGGAGGCCCCGGGAACCGAACCCGGGGCCTCCCATATGGTAAACGGGAGCCCTACTGATTGAGCCACAGCCGCTTCCCGCCAGCATTGTTTTTGATTACTCTCTTCTTCCTCCAAATCCTTTACTTTCTGATTTCTTCACAGAACTGGCAGCTCCAAAATATTACAATATGAGTGCTAAATACTATGTCATTGTGAAGTGTAAATCAAGATTGTGGGGATGATGAAGTCAACTGTATGTCAAGCTGTTACCAGTTTCCCAGATCATTCCCTGGCATTGGACTGAGGGCTTCTAAGGCCATTATTTTTGTGTGTGTGTGATCCTTATTATTTTTTTCCTTTTTATTCTTTTACTTTTAAAATTGAAGTTTATCATTCATAATGAACATCCATAAACAAGTATATAGTAAAAGTTGTGGACTTACAAAACAAACATGCATATCATCATACAGGGCTCCCATACATCACCCCACCACAATACCTTGCATTACTGTGAAACATTTGTTACCAACTATGAAAGGGTATGGGCAAAACATTACTACTAACGACAGCCAATATCTTACATTTGGTGTATTTTCCCTCAACCCACCTGGTTATTGACACCCTGTATTAATATTATATACTTATTATAGTTCATGAAGGAATGTTCTCATATTTGTTCTGTTTATCACAGTCCATCTTCCACCACTGGATTCATTGTGTTATACAGTCCCATGCTCTGTACAATCCATTCAAAGTGTATACTCAGTGGCTGTCATATTCATCACAGAGTTGTGCTGTCATCACCTCAGTCAATTTTACAATGTTTTAATTACTCCAAAAGGAAAAATGCCATACACCCTTATACCCCCCCTCAATTGTTGTCCCTTAGTTTTAAAATAATATCTTCTTGCCATTGCTGCAAATATTACTATCATCCATGAGCTACATTAGTTATAATTTTCCTTCATATCACCATATTCTTAGCACTTTGTAAAAGAACATTCTTATATTATTAACCACAATCTTCATCCACCACCAAATCACTGTTATATATTCCCTAGATTATTCTCTAGCTTCTTTTCAATTGAAATATTACATCCACAGACTAACCCTTTCAGCCACAATCACATTTATAAATCAGCAGTGTTAGTTATACTCAATATAATGTATCACCATCAACTCTATTCATTTCCACACCTTTACAATAAACCTTATTAAAATTTCTCTCTATATTAAGCACCAGCTCCCATTCTCAACCCATGTTCAATTTCCTAGTAACTGATACTCCAGAGATTACCTCCATGAGTTTACTCATCTTTTTAGTTCATATTAGTGAGACCATATAATATTTGTCCTTTTGGGTCTGACTTATTTCACTCAACATAATGTCCTCAAGGTTCATCTATATTGTTATATGCATCCTGATTTCATTTCTTATTACAGCTAAATGGTATTCCATTTTATGTATATATGACATTTTGTTTATATCATCATCGGTTAATGGACACTTGAGTTGTTTCTATATTTGAGCAACTGTGAATAATGCTGCTATGAACATCCATGTGCAAATGTCAGTTCACATCCTTGCTTTCAGTTCTGAATATATTCCTAGTAAAGGGTTTGCTGACCATTCTTTAGATTCCAAGAAGGTAAGGAGAAGCTGTATAGCATGTTGACTAGCAAAGACTTCTGGTTCTGAAGGAACACTTAGTCATAGTGTAAGATTGGGAATAACTACTCTTGGATGAAAATCTTAGCGGAATCTCTTAGCTGAAATTCTTAACAATTCAATCAGTGTATCTGCTTGCCCCATAATATCATGTTTTTAAATTAACCCTTATTAAGGAAATGGCAACTATAGCATTACTGTCTGCCACTTCTTTCCCTTCTCTGAATTACTGTTGAACAAAAGAATGAGCTTAAAATGCAGGCTACCACTTTGATGCTAATATCTGGTTGATCCAGGGGTGTGTATTGGCTTTAAGTCTGTATGTTATACCAAGTATGTTTATTATTCTTTGTAAATATACTTATTTGTTAGGAATGTCACCTCCTTGTTTTTTGGATTTTTTTCCTTCATGAGAGAAAGTGAAGGACATTGCTTAAGGGTTGAAGTCTTAGAGCTGGGCTCTGGAAACAAATCTTGGCTTTACTACCTTCCTAGTTGTGTAATTTTTGGCAAGTTATTTAATTTCTCCATGTCCCAATTTCTTAATCAGTAAAACAGGAATAATAAGTGTACATCATAGAGTTATTGTGAGGGCTAAATGAGTTAATTCACAAGTATGTGGAACAGTGCCTGGAACCTCATGTGTACTCGATAAATATTACCTTTTGTTATTAATTATCTGCTTAACACTAATTTATTAAACTTCATTTTAAATATCACCATCTCTGTGAAGCTTTCCATAATTACCAGAGGCAGAACTAATCCCTTTTACTCCTCTGTGTTCCCCAAACATTTTGTACATATTTGATTGAACTGTAAATAATTCCCCCCCCCACAGGACAAAGTGCAAATACAATCCCCCAGTACCACAAATTATGCAGTTGTGTTTCCCACATTTGGGGAAATCACAGGTGCCAGCACATCCGGAGTGCAATGGATAAGCCTCACCCTGGGAAAATCACCTTCATAATCATGGTATCTTCTCTGCCAGTTAAGTATTATAAGTAATTTATTTTATTTTATTTATTATTTATTTATCTCCCCCTTGCTGCTTGTCTTCCTTTGTTGTGCCAGTTCACCGTGCCATGGGGGCCCTGAGCTCTCTGTGCCCTGCAGGAGCTCCTTCACCAGGAGGCCCGGGGGATCGAACCCAGGGCCTCCCATATGGTAAACGGGAGCCCAACCAATTGAGCCACTGCTGCTTCCCGTAGCTAATTTTTAACATGTGTCTTTCCCCCCTGCTAGACTATGAGCTTCATAAGGATAGATTTCCTTTTTGAAAGATCACGTTTAATTCCTAGTTTCTAACACAATTCCTGGATTGAAGTGGGTGCCTAATAAATACATGTCAGTGCTACATCTCCATCAAGATCATAAAAATTCCTGAGCCTTAGCTCATGCCTGTATGTCTTTGGAATCTCCCACAGTCTTTAGCAACCTGATGGTCACATAATAAATGCTCAATAAATATTTGATGATTAACTGATATTGCAACAGACTACTTCTGAAGCAAAATAGCATTAAATTATATCTGAAATATTTGAAAGGAAGTTTTTTTTTTTTTTTTACTTCAATAAAATTTTATTTTAAAAAAAGAATAATGGAGAGTAAAAACACACTGCATGGAAATAAATGAATATCTAAAGTCAACAAAAGTCTTTTTTTTTCTAATTAAAATACATAATATTTTAGAGGGAAAGGGAAACAAACTGAAACAAGGATAAAAGGGGATGTATTGAATAGGGCTTGCTTAAAAATAATATTGTCACACTCATAACCTGGCAAGATGTGGTAAAGATTAGAAACTTGAATGCATGACTGAAAAACTTGGTCAAACAATAGAGGCTTAGTTAAGTTTGTGGGGGCACTGGAACTCTTTCTATAGCAGATGGGGAATGATATACTGTGCCAGCTGAGAAGATAAACAAAACAGAGTCATGGAGTTTAAACTATTGAACAGAAGAATCTATAAAGAGACCAGTAGAAAAGAGGGAAGAAACAGGCTAAAACAAACATTTGGGTGGACAGAGAAAATATTTAGCATGAAACCAGATAACCCAGACCTTCCAGGAAAAGGGGAAGAAGGAAAAGTGTTATGTCAGGAACAGAAGAAACACTGTAGAGAAAAATACAAAAGTAATAAAGATAACAAAAACACAAATAACCTCCCATGTGTCCAAATGATTACACTGTATTTTAGAACAGTGCATATGCACACATTTCCTTGAATTCAGACTGTCATGAAAAACAGATAGTGTTCATCCATGATGATTTGTCATGACAATCAATCACCACTCCTTGGGAAAGTACTTTGAAGCAGAAAATAAACTTTTTAAACATCCCCCCTTCGCCCCCCCCACAAAGAAATAAATAGAAATAACAACAACAAGAAAAAAAGGTAATAAAGAAGCAGCTTGAGGGAAATATATACCATGCCTGGGTACATATGCTAGAGAAAAAATAAGCACACAAGAAGCAATGCCTGATGCATATTCAGAAAGAATATGACTCTCAAAGAGACCATGGCTGTTTAATTCAACTGGGACTGAGTAACAACACAGCCACATCATCCAGATGGGGTCTGAAATAATAGGTGAAGGGGCAAGGGATTCATTATGAAATGACAATGACTGTGGCTCCTTACATTTGAATAGAACTGTGCTGTATACAACATTTTCACACACAATAGAGCTGAAGCCTGCTCACATTATCTATATATTTATCCTCCCTTCTGCCCATCTCTCCCTTAGATTGTTACAATAGCCTTTTAGCTGGTCTCTCTGTTTCTGGCCTTGCCCCTCTAGGATCTTCTGTCAACAATGCAACCAGAATGAACCTTTGAAAAATTAGGTCAGAGCATGTCACTCTTTCTTTCAAGAAGCCTTCGATGGTTTCCTGCCAGAGACTTACCCATCTCAGATTCTTTATATTCTCTTTTCCTCTGAATGGAATGTTTTCCCCCAAAGATAGCCACATTATTCACTCTCTCACTTTTTAGATGTTTCCTCAAATGCCATTTAGTCCAAGAGGCTTTCCCTCATCAGCCCTTCTATCAATTCCTATTCTCCTAACTCTATTTCAGTGTCTCCATAATGCTTGTCACCATCTCACACATTACATATTTGCTTGTTTATTTTCTGCTTTTCCCACTAAAATGGACACTTCATGAGAGCTTGGATTTTGTTGTTTTCACTACTGAAATGCTAGTGACTATAAGAGTGGTGGAACATAATGGGAGCACATTAATGTATGCTGGATGAATGAAGAAATAGATGGATGGATGAATATGACAGTGTTGCCAAACTAGTGGTTCAGAATATCATTAGTTGGATATGAAAGAGAAAATGCAACAATACAAGATGTTATCAAAATGATTGGTGCTTCCTGAGTCTGTGGACCACTTCCTCATTCTTAATACTTTTTTCCTTTTATACTTTCCCCACACCATCATTTCCTTCTGGTTCTCCTATTTTATCACTTCTCATTTGCTTCCTGTGACTGTTTGAAGTTTTGTGTATTCCAGATAAGATTATGTTCTTTAAACTAATTTATTTCTGTGGGTGTGGGGCCCTTTGATTGAATTAGATTCATTTAAGGGAACTTTTGATTAGATCACTTTTTATTAGATGGCTTTAGGGTCTTTGATTGGAACTATGTCAGGGAGGCATGACCCAGGTAAGGTCTTCCCTTTTGTAGAGTCTTATATAAGCAGAGAACTGAAAGCAGAAAGACAGCTGCCATTTTACCCTGCCATGTGAGAGAGGACTAGAGAAGTCCCGAGAGGCTGAGAGGCAGGAGGCTGGAATCTATGGAGCACAGAGGCAAGAAAAGAGGCTCCAGATTGGCTAGCAGCTTAAAGTTGAAGAGAGGAGCCCTGCCATGTGCCTGACAGCTTACAGCTGGGCTCAGGGGGAAGGCGGGGCAACCAAAGTTGAAGAGGGGAGGCCTGGAAAGAGATGAGCCATAAGCCCGATCACCCACACCTGAGCTCAAGGAGAAGGTGCATCTGTAGAGGAAGGTAGAGACCTTGGCAGAGATCAGCTGCCATTTTGCTTTGGCATGTGGCAGGAGTCCATGAAACAGTCTCTGATGATTTGGACATTTTCACAGCCTTGGAATGGTAAGCTTTTACCCTAATAAATTTTCCATTATAAAAGCCAATCCAGAGGAGGACGCAAGATGGCGTTAGTGTAGGAGGGCGCACACTGAAAGCTCCCAGAGCAAGGCGGATTGTGGACGGGGTCCTGCCCGGGGGTCTGTGCTGTGCACGCGTGGAGTGAGAAGCTTGGGACTCTTTCTGCGCAGATCGGCGGCGAGGTCCGAATGGTGGAGATTCGTGAGTTTCGAGGCTGCTGGTGGAGGTTGGCACAGGCGGCTGAGCCCCGCGGTTAGGGAAAAAAAAATAAAACGGCCATTTGGAGCTGCGGGCGGGGCGAAAAATTTTTATTTTCTGGGGATCTGGCTGCCTGGCGCTCCTTGGACCTTGTGTGAACAGAGCAAACGAGCTAATCAGCATCCGGTGAACCGGAGCGGGGATTTTGGTCGGGGAACGGAGCTGATTTCCCTAGCCACCCAGGGATAAGACCCGGGCCGCTGCAGAGCCAGGAGGAAGGGACACTTCCCAAAGAAGGGAGGGTTCGGTTGGAAGACAGGGAAGGGTATTTTATATTTTTAGACATCGATCTGGCTGCCTGCACCGCCCCATAGCTTTGGGGACCAGATAAGCCGACCTGAAGCAGCATCAGGCTGAGAGCAGACGCGAATCTGCACTCAAACTGATTTACTGAGCAGCCCGGTGACGCTGGAGCGCAGCGCCAGAAGGGGCGGAATCCGCCATCTTTAGCACTCCTCACTGACTAACATCAGAGCTTCAGCTAACCTGGGGAGTCCGGAAAGTGGGACGTGCTTGATTAATTTCCACAGGCCCAGCTAGGGTACCGTCCGTAAGGGGGTTGGTCTAGAGGAGAAATGATTTTGGGTCCTGCATTTGGCTAAAAAAAAAAAAAGTGAGGTCACCTCAACAAATGAAAAATAAATTCTTTTTAATTTAGTTTAATAGCTAAAAGCTGCTTCAGGACCTGCATATAGAACTCTGTGGGGAAATTCATTGATAAACACAAGTAGGCAGGAAGGATCCACGTGCACCCTAGGGGAATCATTGACCCCCCCTTAGCTCTGTTTGACTGCTTGCCTGTGTGGATCTTTGGTTTCTCTCTGTTACTTTCTGGTCTATTGCTATTATTCCCGTTTTCCTCCCCCCTTCCTTTGTCCTTCTATTTTTTTTTTTTTTAAATAGGTGCTGCCAGCTGGTCGCTTCATTGCTGGGCTTCTTATTCAGTAATTTCCCACTCGCTGTATATATTGATTCTGTATTACAAACTATCGCTTATCCTTCCTGCATCTTTCTGCCTTCTGTTTTCTGTTGTGGCTCTTAGAGACAACATTTTTTCATAGGCCCACAACTTAAGGGTGTCAA